>PNEQ01106611.1:0-17463 GCA_003012365.1 Medauroidea extradentata
TTAGAAATTTATTTTAAACACAGAAATATTTTATAATGTGTTTGTATATGCTTCAAGCCGTAGACGGTGACGTGTAGTTTTGATGAGATTTTTTCCATTTCATTATATTTACTGGTTTTCAAGTTTTGTATGAAGTAAAAATATGCAAATTTTGAATTTGAAGTGACATTACGGGAAAACTAGATGAGCTAATTTTTTTTCGTTAGATATTAATGTTCTCTGAAGTAATGTCTACAAAACTAACACTATTTTATACAAATATAAAATTATGAATTTTTCCCCACTTGAACGCCCTTAATAGACCGTGGTGGAGACGTAGCGCTGCGAAAACCGAGCCAGCTGCCTGTGCCACAATATTGTGACCGGTGCTGTGGTGCGCCATACCACTTGCGCGCGGTCGTCGAGGACAACACAGCGGTAGTTCGCATTTTTCCCGTGGGACTAGTTGTCGTGGTCGAGTAGTATCGGAATAAACCACGTTGCGGGCTTCACATGATTGGGAAGGGTCCGTAGTCTGTACACATAGTTCACTAGCTTGCCAACAGAGGGCAGGCATGTGTTGTTTCAGCAATATGTAACCAATGTATCAAATATAACGTAACAATTAAAATATTTAATGTATTTCTGTTACTGTAATTCAAAACCTTAGTATCACGAAGTTGGGCAGGTTTACTCTACGTAAACACGTATCAAATTTAAAACAATGTTTGTGTTTCCTTAATGTCAATTAAATTGTCTTTACTCTCGAAGGACATTACATCCGTCGGTGCAGAAAGTTTCCAAGTATTTCATTAAAAAATGTAAAACTATTAGTATAGTATATTACTTCCAGTCATGAATTTATGACTGAAATGCTTTAAACGCGAGGTATAGTTTGATAGCCCTACTTGTTAACTTCTATAATGTTATTGTACGAGCGTGGGTGTCTTATTGAAACAGAATGAAATACAGGTAACAACCTCAAAATCAAGGCTAATACTAGATTAGTTCACTTCTGTAATAAATTTAATCATAAAAACGCATTAATAAAAATTTTCATTATTAGTCATACCTTAATGTAGTTGAGCTTAAATAAGAGAAATTGTACTAAAAAAACAAAACTCCTAATTAAACTTTGAGGTGTTGCAAATATAATTCAACAGAGAACTAAGCAAGAAAAATTAAAACGGCCGGTCACTATACTTATTCCTCTCATCAATTATCTGGAGATAACTCGTGAACTGAACTCGAAAATGTCAGTAGGTGAGGTCGTTCCAATTATGCGTTCACAGACGTTAAGTGACTCTTCGAAATTGCATATCGATTTTGTTTTGCACAACTATGCAATGGCCCTTTATTAATACAGTACTGATTTCTGCTTGAACACGGAGGTGAATTTCCTTGTCATGTCTATTTTTAAGTGGTCAACAAATGAAGTTGCAGTTGTAGAAGTAACATATACATATATACTGTACGTGTGTGTTTCCAGTAGCAAGTTCAGTTCCCTGAAGAATACTTTATTTAAAGAAATTAAAAATTAATATTTTTGTCTCGTATTGAAAAGAGTAAATGTTTTGATATTATGCTCACGGCAAAATAAATAATTTCCTGCAGTACAAAAAAAAATTAGTAGCCTCCAGTAGCAAACGGCAGCACAAGAGAGAACGGAAGAAAATTATTCGGGAAATATCACTGTCAGATGAAAATTTGAGTAAAGAAGTAGTTTGACTATCTCGTGTGATTGTTTTTTTTTATATATATAATTTAATGGAATATAGCTGATGTATAAGTGAAAATGTTGTTGAAAGTTTCACTTATGCATCAAATACTCGTATACGGAATACGAAACTAAAGAAAAAGTTTTAAAAAAGTGTGCTACAGCAAACAGTTGTTCATTTTTCGAGAATGTTTCTGTATATGCACAGTTATTGTTTGTAAGTTTATAAAAATGTTTATAAATATACAGACATATTTATATATTTCTAACCATTTCCTTAAATTGTCCAATAGTTGTGTAAACTTGCAAAAAGTTTATTTTGGAAACTAGTTTCCAAAAATTTTTTTTTTTTTTTTTTAAATCCTGTGTAGGTACTTATGAAACAGAGTAGAAAAAACAGCAAGACCAAATCCACAAAATGTGGAATAAATAAGAAAAACTCAATTTAATTGTAACCTAATTAAATGTTTTAGCTTTTTTTGTGGATTGTCACATATGTACAGAAAACATACGTAAGCTTTGTTGCAGTTACATTTTCTATTTCGTATTGTCTAATTATAATTACCTATTATGTTTACTCAGTGCCCCAACACATTTAAGGGGCAATAATAATTAGAAATTTTAATTTATTAAAAGTATCGTTTTATGAGTCAGGTTATATATATATATATATATATATATATATATATATATATATATATATAATACAATATTTTCAGCATTGCTTAATGTTATTGGTGACTGGATTCAGTTTCTTGGACGTACTCCATTGCAAATTGAATGACTGTCAAAGAAAACTAAACAAATAAAAGAAAACCATAAAATAAGCAGAGTATGCTTTAGTCAGCAAAATATATACACAACATGAAATTCCAAAATGGAATCGGGTTAAATAAAAAAATATAAAAAAACAAGGAAGCACAAACAGATAATAAATAAAATAATAACAAATAAAATAAAATAAAACCAAGTAACATGCAACACAACTATTTTTTTTTTTTATTTTTTTTTTCACCCGATTCCATTTTGGAATTTCATGTTGTGTATATATTTTGCTGACTAAATCATACTCTGCTTATTTTATGGTTTTCTTTTATTTGTTTAGTTTTCTTTGACAGTCATTCAATTTGCAATGAAGTACGTCCAAGAAACTGAATCTAGTCATGAACTCCCATTGCACAGTTCTTTCAAAGATCATAATATTATTGGTATCTGCAAACCAACAGTAAATGCTGGTTGATACCTTTCCTCCTTATGAAATTAGCAAGGGTGGCTACCCTCTAACTGCATGCAACTTTTTTATCTTCAGTGTAAACGTTTCAACACTCTCAAAAGTGAACATCTATTGGCCCAATAAAGCATATTTGTTATTTCTTACTAGTTCTGCTGCGTGCTCATTTTATAGTGAACAGACTATAGACGACAAACGCTCTGTTTCAAATCATTGTAACTCCAGGTCAGGCAGGCATAATACAGCACCCCCTACCCTGACCACTCTTTCACAACAAGTGCTGAAACCATGCCGACAAAAAACACTCAAAGAACATTGTTTTTGTCCCAATTTTGACTCAAATCTCAGATAGTATAATACCACTATCCAGTGGCTTGAATATTTTCGTAAAAAATTTGACCTTGCGTGGAAATAAACTGTCGTGATTCATTAATTACATTTTACACTTTTTTATATGTCGACTTACAGGAAAATGGCATACCTAAAAAAAATGCGAACTTCATTAGCAAACAGACCACTTTTAAAGTCTGATACGTTTCCTGATGATCAATTTGTGACGTCAACATTTGTGTATCCAATGCCAACACACTAGCAAAATATTTGCTCTCAAAGTTGGCAAGCCTTAGATCTAATGTTGGCATTTTTATTTTTGCTGTTATTCATGTGACCAATGTTGTTGTCACAAGTGGAGGTGGATGAGAAAGAGGGAGGTTGTTGTTGTTTTAGCTGTAATTGCTTTTCTATACTAATTTTTAAAAAAAAGTGTTTACCTAATGTGTGTTTTCAGCACTCTTTTTAATTTAAAACTGTATCTGTTGCAGAGTTAAAACTGGCTCTTTACTACTGTTAGAGCACAGAACAACTAAGAATGCAGAAGCGATACATCAAGAAGCTCGAGACGCACCAGCTAGCAATATGGCGGCCAGCCATGCTCCAATCAGCAGCTACAGACGAATAGTGGTCTATAGGCCGTTCACGATAAAGTGTGCACTACATTAAGTTTTCTTGCAGACGTTTTGCAGCCATCTCTACTATTTTTAATACGAAAAATCCATGTAACTAAACACCAATGTAAACGTTTCAACACTCTCAAAAGTTAACATCTATTGGCCCAATAAAGCATATTTTTTTATTTCTTACGAGTTCTGCTGCGTGCTATTTTTATAGTGAACAGGCTATAACGACAAATGCTCTGTTTCAAATCATTGTAACTCCAGGTCAGGCAGGCATAATACAGCACCCCCTACCCTGACCACTCTTTCACAACAAGTGCTGAAACCATGCCGACAAAAAAACACTCAAAGAACATTGTTTTTGTCCCAACAAAAAAAAATGTTGTGGAGAAAAACAATTGTTTGAAGGCCGTTCTATATCCAGAGATGAGAGAAAAGTACAGATGGAGCCTTAGCAGCCTATACTAAGGCCAAGCTGACTTCGTTTATTCAGGTTGCAAAATGGCGGAGTGCAATCAGCTGTTCTTGTAGATGTACTGAGAAATGGGATTATGGATGAACAACACACAGCCAAAGTATACACGTTGCTATGGTAACAAACAACATTTTTCAGTTACCAATATGGCGGATGGGCTACTCTCCATTCCGTCTCAAGACCTCATACCCTTCGCCGTAAGACATACATCTTTATGTTTCTCTAATCTCTGGTTCTATCCTGCATTTTGCAATGCTTATATGTATATATATATATGTTTGGCAGTTTTTATTAAAATGTTTTTGGCGTGACAGCAAATATTTTTCAGACAGTAAATCACACTGTTTCGATTAAAAAGTAAATTACCAACAATTTTTCTAGTTACATTATTAGGTAAAACCATGGTATTACCTGTCTTGAAAAAATTAGCCAACATGGTGACCACCCGAAATTCTGAAAAAAAAAAAAAAAAAAAAGTCACACTTTTATCTACAGTAGGCTACCTGTTCTGAAATACAATTACAATAATAATTTCCGCACGTGGGAATTGTACCAGAGCAGAGTGGTAGCCAGAGGGGAGGGGGGAGTATTGGGATACACCCCCATCCCCATATGAAAATAAACTGCTTGAGGATTTTAAAATGTTATCAGTGTTATAGTCATAGTTTTCGTACAAAAACTGCTGAAATTACGTCATTTTACACATTGAAACCGAATTTTTTCCGGGGAAGGACCCCCGCTTCATGCATATGAACGGTGGTCCCTTATTATATTGTGAAAATTCTCAAGTTGGTATATTCCCCCCCCCCTTCCTTCCACCCGGTCCCGAAAAAAAATCCTAGCTACGCCCCTGTGCCAAATGATGCGACTGGTCGGCGGGTTTTCTCAGAAATCTCCCGTTTCTCCCGCCCTTCTCATTCCGGCGTTTCGCTATTGTAGGTCCTCGTTACATGTCAATTCTCCAGGGAAAGCAAGATGCATAGGTACACCCAGGATGTGATATCCTGACCATCGGGCAACCTCCTCATACGATATTATTTTATTGCTTGACAGTATTTGTCCCGCAAAAAGAAATTATTCTTTACGGCCATGATCCAATATTTCTACTGCTGTCAAAATAATTATTTTTTATTCTTAAGCGAGAGCAGATATCGAAAAATTACACGGTTTTGTTTAAAATTGTTTATACTATGTAGCCTAATTTTTTCCACATAAAATATTGTATAGATTCGGCTAATTAGTTCGTTAATAAGAATTTCCTTAGTTGCGTAATTAGCTGAAAATATTTTGTATTTTGTTGAGAAAAAGTTTGTTAACATAATATACACTGTTGTTTTTCAATATCTGCTCTCGTTTTACAATAAAAAAGTTACTATTGTAAAAGCAGTAGAAATTGTGGATCGTGGCCTAAGGATACATAAATGGTAACAAAAATAATGTGCTGTAATTTAAATAGTTCAATAGTAACATTTAGGGTTAGTTAAATGTAATTTTATGACAAACTACAAAAAAAATTTGCTGCCATAAAAATAATTGAATATTACTTTTTATGGTAAATCATATTTTTATGAACAGTAAATGCAAAAAAAACTGTTTTGACATCAAAATAATGTAAGTCTTAATGGTAAATTATATGTATTTTTATGACGAATAAAAGAGTGTTGCTATTAAAATAATAATTATTAATCTGCATCGTAAAGACAATAGTGTTTAAGATAAGTTTGGTGTTGGAAAAGTCGTTTTATTTGATACAAAAAAAAATCAAAATAGTTTACGAAGATACTTTTCAAAATAATGTTTAAACTTGTCTAAGCAATAAAGCTGCACAGCCGCAAAGATTGGATTCTTCCCAGTAAGTTAAATAAAACGGTTTTACTCTGAAGGAACTGTCGTGTGTGGTAACTTCGCATAATTTTGGCGCAACATTATGCCAGACATTTTCTTTCATATAATGTATTTATAGCTGTCGACCACTAAGCAATCTTCACGAGCAACAAATTTATCAAGAACACAGCAGCATTCATGAAATGTTCGATCCTTCATTTGAAACTAAACAAGGCTGGTGTTGTCAAGTTGCCCTGCCTGGCACAAAGTTACTCCAAGTGACCGTCTTTTAAACACAGCGGTGCTCATCACAGAACAGACGAGCTCCTCACTACACTACAGAAGTCCAACGTCACAGCACTCGTTCCATCACAGAGAAGAAACATAAGTCAATGTACGTCTGGCCTAGTGGTCTGTCTACTGTCATTATACAGCCGGGTCACAACAACAAGGTGCTCCAACTTAAACTTTCAAAATGTTCCAGAAATCAGGCAATATATTTTTGGTAAAAAAAAAAAGGCTTCATCAGGCAAGAAGTGTGGATTTTTGTACACAAAAATGTCCGGGGTGGCATACATATATATTAAACAGAAACCTAAAAAAAAAAGCTAATATTGGTAACAAATATTTAGAAAAGGGGCGAAGTGTACAGGAGAGCGAACATACTATCGCTGGGAAGATGTACGTCTACCGGTCGCAGGGGGGGGGGGGGAGGTGCCGATTCTGTCAAGGCGAGCGAAGAGATTAGCAGTTAATCCCATGAGGATGCAGGAATTTTATATTTGATAGAGGGGGGAGGTGGCATTTGTCCTTGAGCTTTTCTACCGTTTCCTTTACGACAAGCCGCCTGACAGAATTCTTGCCGACACCGATACTTATTCAACTTCTCATCTTTCCTTTCTCTTCCGCGTGTTTTTTTTTTTTTTTTTTTTTTTGTGAAAAACGCTTTTTTGCAACAATTTTCAAAATACTGAAAAAAACTGCCTACGTGGTCCATAGCAATGAACGCGGCACAGAGACGAACAAAAAAAGTCGGTGGTGGCATACATGTATCTTTAACAGTTACTGAGCCAGGTGGAAAATCGTTAAACTGTAAAACACTATGTTCGCTCCCACCGTGGCTTCAAGGTAGGCAGCGACCTTAAGATCTCGGCCTTCTCAACGCATATTTTGTTTGCACTTCATTTTGTTACAAACAGCCACCGAGACGTAGCGTTTCTAAATTTCTTTCTGACCACACCGTGAAATAAAATTGTGAAATGTTGCTTTCAAATTAGGAATCCTACTAGTGTTACAGTTCCATCAGTGTTTTAGTTTCCCTTCGCTGTCTAACTAAAGAGCCTAACGGTGTAGTGTCGACGTTCCAGAAACACGTACAAGTACAAAGATAGTTTTTCCCCCCGGAATCCGTTTTTGTCGAAACGCAGGCTACGGCTAAGGTTAATTCTACTACGGGTTAGAAAAAAATGTGTTGTCTTACGTGAGTGTTTGGTACAGGGAAAATTTCTGTCGCTAGTTTCGCTGCTATCCCTAACGTACCTAATAAAACACGAAACCGTACTAAAATTAATTTTAACTAGGTGTTGTAAAGAAAGAAGTAATTTAATTTAACTATACAGTGAAAAGTTAAGGGCGTGGTCTACCGCAATTTTCATCACTATTATTTATTTTGTACCAGATATTTTTTTATTATTTTAGACACAAAATCTGACTAAATTTTGCTATTATGAAATATTTTATCTCTCATAGTTTTCGAGTAATGGCTTGTTAAAGTCATATTTTGCATATTTCCGTTTTAAGGACTACACTAAAACCAACTGATATACCAAACTAAAAAAAAATCACAGTGGATAAAGACATTACAGGCTACAATGAAATGCTCATAAAAATAAAGAATAAAAATTATTTGTATTTTAAAAAATGCTGAAACTGAAAATAAAAATTTAAAAATTAAATATTTTTTAATACCAATTAATTTTTACTCTTTATTTTTATGAGCATGAAATTTTAGCCTGAAATGTCTTCATCCTCTGTGATTTTTTTTTTTAGTTTGGTATATCAGTTGGTTATAGTGTTGTGCTTAAAACGGAAAATTGCAAAATATGACTTTAACAAGCCATTACGCGAAAACTATGAGAAATATAAAAATTGCATGAGAGCAGAATTCAGTCACATTTTGGTTCTAAAATAAGAAAAAAATATCTGGTACAAATAAAAATTAAGAAATGGTGATGAAAATTGTGGTAGACCGTGCCCTTAACCAATTTTGGCTTTCAAATCGTCAACATAATGTATTTTAAAATTCAGGAAAGCTCTGTGATTGGTCAGTTTACAGCCATTACCTTACCGATACCAGCGCTCAAGCGACAGAAATGTTCTCTGTGCCTAACTTTTAACATTGATATTTCTAACCTGTAGTAGAGTTAACACTGCAGGAGCAGGTGTGCCAACTTCCCGTCGCGAATGGTTGTTGCAGTGACAGGCTGCCTGTGGCTTCAGAATGCCGACACGAGCGACCGGCTGCAATCCATTTTAGGGGCAAATTTGGCGCGCAGCTCGCAACTTCCCGGCCAACTTGGACGTCGTCCCGGCACGTAATCGAATTCCGCGACGTTCACGGTTGGTCTGCTCCAAAACACGCCTCATCTGCAGCCAGTTCGCAAGGTTTGTGTCCTCGTCAGGGGACAACGCGGCCCGACATTATGAAACTCAATCAGCGAGTGTTTTGTTCTCTGTGCGCGACGGTTGCTGCTACTTCGTTCTTTTTGTTGCTGTTGTTACACAATGACATTCGTCGCCTGTGTGGCAAATTAAGACCATGCTCTCTACTTTTCTAGGGGTATTAATTCTTTGCGCCTAGACGAAAGCAGATATCAAACATCTGTTTGGCAGTTTTCTTTAAATCGTCTCATCTAGGTTGGCTGATTTTATCAGGGTAGTTCATACTACGGTTTTAGCTAATTATTTAACTAAGTAAATTCTGGTTAATTGACTTTTCAGTCTAAACCATGTTATTTCTTGTTTTCGGAAAAAGAAATAGCTATCATGGCAAACCCCACTTTAAACAACACTCAGCCAAACTGGTTTTTGTTTTCGTTTTTATATCTGCTCTTTTAGGCTTAAAAAACAATAATCGCAATAACAGCATAAACAATGGAGCATGGTCTTAACACTTTCAGTTTCAAGTTTAAGGGTCAGGAAAAAACCCAGGTTATAAGTCTATGTTTTTCGAATTCGAAAAGTGGTTACTTCATGTTCTTGACTTCCCATGATTCTTCACTCATACAGCAAAACTTTGAATGCGCATAGCACTTGACTCGCCTAGTTTTTCTCCAGTTTTAACTTCTTAGCATACAGATATGTCCGACATCTTGGCTCATTGGTAAGACTCCTGGCTGGTGAGCCAAGATTACCGGATTCCAATTCCCGACCGGGTTAAAATAACGTACATTGACCTTCCCGGATTCTCAATGGAAAAAAAAAACTTCCTATAGTGTTTAGGAAGTAATTAACATAAACACAGTATGGGACAGTTATCATACTTCCACCTTGTAAATATGCAAACTTTTACAGTCTCGCACGTTGGCAGAATGTGCACATATTGGATAGTTTCGTAGGAAAAATAACGTGTTTACAAACATCCTGCAATGCATTTGAAGCGCATGACAGGCGGTGCACTTAAGATCGATTACTAACACTTGAAACGCATTGCAGCGAGTTGCAATTATTCATTTTTTGAAGAAACGCCTAAACGCGTATTACGTTTGTACATCTACGAAAAGACCATTCACTCCAAACAATGTTTCTAACAGTTTAAAATATAGGATCGCATATTGGAAACACTGTATTCAGGCACTCAGAGTGGCTAAAAACTGGTTTTTTTTTTTAGACGGTCTTCAATATAAATCTGAATTAGTGGATATTCACTGATTCACGCTGATGGACGAAGCAGTTTCAACAATTTGAATAAGTGAATGTAGTCACTGTTTAACTTATGAAAATTCACTGATTTCTTTCAAGAGTGCCAACATCTCACAAATGAATCAGTGAACATTCACCGGTTTTTTCAATTGTTCTCAAAGAACAGCTTTCACTTATTGAATCAGTGAAAAATTATTGGAAAATCTGTGGACATTCACTAATTAACTTCTGGAATGTTGGCACTATTTATCGGAATCAGTGAATAGTCACCGATTTCACAGTGGTTTCTCACTGATTCAGTTTGTTGACTGCTCCATCCATCGGCGTGAATAAGTGAATATTCACTAACTCAGATTTAGAGTGTTTTTATATAGAACATTTCTAACAGTATTCAAAAAACACAATAACAGAAATAGGCGCTGGAATTTGAACAATTATTTTCATAAATAAAACGATAAGGTAAACGCTTAAAGTCCCGTAGGAAAATGAATAATTGTCAAGTTGTAGGCCAGTTGCATGGTTTGCGCGTAGAGGAGATACATTACATTCGCCGGCCGGTGGCAACCTCAGCGCTCCGTGGAACTTGTGAATCACGTCACAAACACTACCTACCTGTATAAGAACCTAGAACCTTAAGGGGCCAGCCTAATTGCGCTTCAAATGCGTTGCAGAGAGTTACGGCTATTCTTTTTTTGACAAAACTATTTAACGTACAGTAGGCCTATATGTGTATATCCACGAAAATAACACGCACTTCAAACTATTTCGCTACAGTTTTAAAAATTCTGAATGTTTATTAGAACCATAACTTTCAGGCCCTTCAAAATGGCGAAAAATGGCTTTTCCAAACTACCGTATCTGTAGGGCCAGGAAAATTACGCAAATTCAATTACCTGTAGGTTAGAATCAATTATACTATGCATACTCAAGCCCCGACTTTTAGTCAACTAGCTGCTACTCAGTGTAACAGCAGACAATTAACGAATTGTCGGAGCTTGAGTATGCATAGTATAATGGATTCTATCCTACAGGTAATTGAATTCGCGAAGTTTCCCAGTCCCTACGTAACTGGAAAAATAACAACCGAATTCGAAATACAGAACTATAAAAATAAGCGTTAGACTTTGAACTATGCTGCTCGCAAATACCGCTTAAGAGTGCGTGGTAGATAAATAAACGCTGAAAGCATCAATTTATTTCTGCGCTTTTTTCGAAGCCAATATGAATAAAATACTCAATGACAATCCTAGGTAATGGTATTTCCCAACGTTGCGAGTAAATACTGTATTTATCCAAAATTACTATTTAGTTACGCGTGATCTCTTGCGCCGAAGTCAAATACACGAGGTTCCGGCGTCAAAGATTGTGCCTCAGAAATTCGTAACACTGGAAGCAATTTTGTTTAGAACGTTGGTTGAAACTATTGTCCAAGATTGCTATTGTTTAATTTTCACATATTGGCTTCAAGAAACCTACAGTTATAGATGAATGCTTTTAGCACTGCGCGTCAGCTGAGTAGCGTGGAGAGTCCAACGACACCGCAATTTTCGTCACCATTTTTTTTTTATTTGTACCAGATATTTTTTTTTCTTATCTTAGATACAAAACGTGACTAATTTTGGCTCTTATGAAATTTTTTATCTCTCATAGTCTTCGCGTAATTGCTTGCTAAGGCCTTGTTACGGAATTTTGCAGTGATTTCGAAAATATTTTTTTTTATTGCTACCTAATACTAAAATCAAAATTTCGCTGCTCAGTTTCGACACTTATATGTTATAATTTGTAGCTGAATTTTTTTTGTAGAACTATACTGAACGGTTTTTTAGATTTCATTACCCAAAGTACCACGTTTCTCGTCGTGAAAATAAGGAAAAATGAAGGAAATTTTTTTTTTACTGGCGAATGGTACATTATTTTAAAAAACGCGTCCACAGTATTCTGTATCATGTGGTTGCACATTGACTCAAATTTTTTCAAAACTTTTGGTTAAAAAATATTTGAGTTATTGGCACCAGTCTGAAAAAAAAACTCGGGAACAAGCCCTTAAAGTAGCCTAATAATTTGCATGTTTCCGTTTTAAGGACTACACTAAAACCAACTGATATACCAAACTAAAAAAAAATCACAGTGGATAAAAACATTGCAGGC
The DNA here is from genome assembly GCA_003012365.1 of Medauroidea extradentata. Taxonomy (NCBI): domain Eukaryota; kingdom Metazoa; phylum Arthropoda; class Insecta; order Phasmatodea; family Phasmatidae; genus Medauroidea; species Medauroidea extradentata. Next base: position 12,249 of record PNEQ01106611.1, read on the forward strand.
TACAAAGTCATGCTCATAAAAATAAAGAATACAAATTATTTGCATTAAAAAAATATTGAATTTTTAAAATTTTTATTTTCAGTTACAGAATTTTTTTTTAAAATACAAATAATTTTTATCCTTTATTTTTATGAGCATGACATTGTTGCCTGCAATGTCTTTATCCGCTGTGAATTTTTTAGTTTAGTTTAACAAGCAATTACGCGAAGATTATGAGAGGTAAAAAAATTTCAGAAGAGCCGAATTTAGTCACATTTTGTGTCTAAAATAAGAAAAAAAATATCTGGTACAAATAAAAAAATATAAAAATGGTGATGGAAATTGCGGTAACCGCGAACCGCGCGCCCTTAATGCTCCTGTCACACACACGCACACACGCACACAGATGCAACCCATCTAGGGAGGACTCTTAAAGTTGACCGCAGTGTAATAACGACAACAGAAGCACGCGTCATCTCGCGGCAAGCAGGTTCCACAGTCGCATAGTCGCATAGTCGCACAGTCGCACGGTTGCGAGCCCAAGAGCTTGTACCCCACGTGGCGCCAGCTATAAATTGCACGATATTGCAGGAGCGTTATGAGGCGAAGGAACCTAGGGACGTGAAAAATACGCCACTCCCTCACTCGTACGTGTCCCGTAACTTGTAACGACTCAGTTACACGCGGCGCGCAGTTATTTACGGGACCAATATAATCGATTACGTGGAACAGTAATGTAAAAGCGAGCTGCGAGTGCGAGAAGTTAGCAGGTTGGGGGTTTGTAAAACTAGAGCTTCGGTGTGTCTCCTGTCTTACTTTGCATGTCTTACCCCTCCGCCCCCCCCCCAGCAACCATCTCCCTCACACACTCAGTTTTTCCGACCTTCCACAATCAAGGCTGAAGACCAGTGGCGTAAAGTGGGAGGAGTAAGGAGATATTTGTTTCCCGTATGGAAAATTAGAAATATCGAGATTTAGTGTGAGTGAGGAAGGAGAGGTAAGGTTGCCGTTGGCCGACGTATGTAGTACATTATCGCCTCTCCGTGCAAGACACTCAGCTGGCGTGCGGGGCTTTACTATTATCCTTTCCCTATGGGACTTCAAGCGGTGACCACATTATGTTATTTGTGGCTAGCATAGTTCAAATTCTAACTCTTGTTTGTATAGTTATGTTTTTCGAATCCGGTTGTTATTTTTTTTACAGATACGGCAGTTTGAAAAACATATTTTTGGCCATTTTGAGGGGACCGAAAATGATGCTTTAAATAAACCTGCTGAATTTTTTAAACTATAGCGACATAGTTCGAAGTATGTGTTCTTTTCGAAGATATACACGTATAATGCGCGTTTGGTAATTTCGGCAAAAAAAAATAATTGCAACTCGCTGCAACGCATTTCAAGTCCACGTAGGCAGGACCCTTAAGAGGGCGTGGTGCATAATTCAACGTTAAATGCTTTAATCTATAATTGTAGGTTTCTTGAAGTCAATTTGCGAAAATTAAACAATAGCAATCCTAGACAGTAGTTGTAGCCAACGTTTTAAACAATATTTTTTCCAGTGTTACGAACTTCTGAGGCACAATCTCTCACGCCGGAACCTCGTGCATTTAACTGCGGCGCAAGAGATCACGCGTAACGAATTAGTAATTCTGGATATATATTTACTCATAAAGTTGGCAAATACCATTATCTGGGATTTTCATTGAGTACTTTATCCATATTGGCTTCGAAAAAAGTGTAGATATCAATTGATATTTTCGACGTTTATTTATCTCCCACGAACTCTTAAGAGCCCTACACAGCAGGCGCTAGACGCGGCGGTTGAGGAACGGAAACAGGCAGGCTATAAGGACTAGATTGGATCGTGTGTCAACAACAGTATCGCCTTTATGTGCGGGGTTCGAAAACGTTGTGCAGTGTTTGGTCGTTGACGTATTTCTATGTGACTTCATACGGTGACCTTACTTTTTTATTTACGGAAAGTGCGTAGTAAATATCAGCACGTGTTTCTCTATTTTTGTTTTACGATTCTGGTAGGTAATTATTTTACGTGACAGCAACATAAAAAAGACATTAGCCCTTTTGAGGCGGACCGAAATCATGTGTCCAAGCATGAGACCTACAAAACAAAAATAGAGAAGCATAGTTTCAAATGTGGTTTCTTATCGTTGATAAATATATCGTATACACGTTCAGTAGTATTTCTTTAAAAATAATTTCTAACACACTCCTACGCTGTTTGTACTCTAGCTGTATAGGGCTGTTAAAAAGTGTGTGTGGTAGATAAATAAACGCTGAAACATCAATTGAATTCTACACTTATTTAAGTCAATATGCATAACATTCAAAACGACAATCCTAGATAATGGTATTTGGCAAATTTACCGTTAAATATTTACCCAGAATTACTAATTCGTTACGCGTGATCTCTTGCGCCGCAGTTAAATGCACGAGGTTCCGGCGTCAGAGATTGTGCCTCAGAAGTTCGTAACACTGGAAACTATTTTGTTTAAAACGTTGGCCAAAGCTATTGTCCAGGATTTTGTTTATTTTTACTTTCGCAAATTGGCCTCAAGAAACCTACAGTTATAGATTGATGCTTTTGGCGTTGAATTATGTACACTGAAAAAAGAGTATAGTTGCAGGTACCATACTTGTGTTAAAATAGGGACAACAAAACAGTTCGGTTATCAGTAATACTCTGGACAGTTCCTTCAGCAACCTGTTCTGTAGAAGAAACAAACAGCCTTGTTGCTTTTACAAACCAGACAGTGATTTCAACGAAACAGTTTGTTTAAGAAACTGTTCAGAGTAGTACCGACAACCAAACTGTTTTGTTGTCCCTATTTAAACAGAAGTGTAGTACCTGCAACTATACTCTTTTCTCAGTGTACCACGCCCTCTTAAGCTGAATTAAAACGTTAAGTGCTAATAAGTGTAATTGTATAATGAATATACAAAAATTAATACACAACAGTTATAAGAAAACTCACCAATATATTACGGTGTCGCAATCCCGCGACGTCGATGGCGTCGCAAAAAGGCGGACAGTGGGTGCTGGGTAATCAACAAGTCACCAAAAAGAGGCGGATTGCGGCAACAGAGGTGTCCCAGGTATCTGATGACTTGATGAGTTAAGTGGGTCTTAACAATTACCCAGCGCCCTTGCAAACTCCTGGATTCAGCAGAGATTGCTCCGCCTCTGGGCATAGATGGGAGTCAATCAGAGGGGAGAATATTGACGGTCTGATGGGGGTGCAAAGAATGGTATAGACATCGAGCTAGCAACCGGGGGGAGTTGGAGAAGAGAGTTAGCCAGAGAGTCTTCTGCTCCGGCGGCGACAGCACCTAGGGACTCTGGGTTCGAGTCTGGGTGCGACTCTCTGACTAGAGCTCTACCTTCAACGGCGGCACGAGCGGTGAGTCTCCTGTTGGCTTATGGAAGAAGAGCGATCCCTTACCTATCTCCTATCTCGCCTCACCCTAACCCTTCCACTCGCCTCTACTTCTGTATTACCGTTATTCCTTGTTTCTTCTATTCTAATAAACTCTGTTATCTTTCATATCTAGCCTTTCTTATCTTCCCCTTCTCGGCTAAACTTCGTAACAAATTGAATCCACCAACTCACCGTAAAGATATGTATTTAGACAGAGAAAAGAAGAGATATGTCTCATTGATATGCCATCCCCCTTTCAACCCCCCCCCCCGGCCCGGGCACGGATTTTACGCCACTGTTAATGACAAAACGATATGCATATTTCTTATACATGAAAGTGAGCGTCAAAGAGATCCCCAGCTAGCGTTCTAAATAGTATACTGCCAAATTAATAGTTCAGTTCACACGGCCAACATTAATGTATAAGAACGTGCATACAATTTTATTTTTGAACGCAGATTTGAAAGCTGCGTTCGGTGCACAAGGGGTAATTTTTGCAACATTTATTATGTCTGCATAAAAAACAAGTTGTAAGTGTAAACAAAGGGATTATTTATATTTTTTAATGTTTGTTGCAGTGGGTGTTAACAATTATAATATAGTGGTTCGTGGACATACGCCATTGCTCATGTTTTACTGATCAAACTTGTGTTGAATGACAAAGTACAAAAAAAGGGAAATAACAAAAAAATATATAAAACACACTAAATACCCCAGAGGAATTCTGTCAGTTTTATATACATATTTTAATTGTTTTGTTAGTTATTACATAAGACAGCAAAGAATTCTAGAGATAGAATTCAGTCGAATATCGACACAACATCCAGACACAAAAGACAGACACAAATATAGAACTAGATTTCCAATATGAAAAAAGATGGAAATAGACAAAAACAGTGAACAGTGGACAACAAACAAGTTAAAAACAGCGAAAAAACGTATTATATAATAATTAATAAAAAAGTAAAAAAATACTGACAGAATTCCTCTGGGTTTTTTGTGTTTTTTATGTTTTTTTTTTTTGTACTTAGTCATTCAACACAAGTTTTATCAGTAAAACATAAGCAATGGCGTATGTCCACAAACCAATATATTATAATGGTATTTTAGTTATTGTCTGTAGTTGACAATGTCCTAGTGTAAGAAATGTGATTCATCATCACCTAATATTCCTTCGATATCTTCGTTTATTCGGATAGACACTATTCATTTCAAAGCATTTCGTCTTTGTTAGATACTTCGATGAAAAACATTCACGCATGTATAAAATATGTTTGTTTACAATCGACTTGTTCAAGAATGATAACAGAAAATAGAACCGACCCTATCCCGCACTGTCTGGCATACAAGACCTTGTACGCTAGTCACTATATCTCTGGGTAGACATTTACACGATACAAGTTCACTACAAGGTGAACAAGGTGTTCACAATCTTGTATAAGAAAGATGCCCATCCGTACTAGGCTTTACTCTCCTAACTGGATCATTAAGAAATTATCTACTTCGGTAAAGTTCCAGTCCTTTTGTTCGAATATGAACTACTGAAGTTAACGAACGTTTCCTTATTGCTGCAGTGTGTCAACGGCGCTAGTTTATGTACGTGGTAAAAGACCATAATTTTATAATTGCACGGCACAGTGATCGCTTTATAGATATTACATGTGACAACATTTTACACTTGTTAAAACTTTTTAAACTTTTATAGTTTTCACGTAGTGACATGGCAAAGTCAAAATTTGCAAGTTACGGGAGCATAATAATAACAAAAACCAAGTGTCTTACTCGAATGAAATAATTTA
>PNEQ01106612.1:0-16953 GCA_003012365.1 Medauroidea extradentata
TGAATATACATCCGCCCTCGGCCGTTGTCGGAGCTGAAATGAATACCCCTACCCCTTCATACAGCGGCAGTGGACTCGCCCGACACTTCTTGCAGTTCTACGGGCCTGGTTGGTCGCTTCCTCTAATGGTGAAGGAGAGGGAGTAGGAGCATCTGCGCAGAGCGAAATTGTAGCGACTCGTTTTGTTTGTTGTCCCACTTTTTTTTTTATAACTAACACTACAAAATTTGCTATAGCTGCAAAACACCAAAACATTCACATGTCAACGTTATGTATGTTATGCAAATTATCCTACACATTTTTTCTTAGAGCCATAACTGTTCTGTTATAAACGGAACTACAATTTCTTCAAATTCCTTGTACGTGTTCAAATATGAAGGCCAGGAAACGAATGTCTAAATTAGCCTAATGAATACAAATATTCCAAAGTTTTGAAATTTGGAACAGATGTTAGTTACGTATATATGATTACTACTATACCGAAAGTCCAGATGGATCAGAGATGAGCACGAGCCACCATCTTGGAATAAATAGTTCTTTTTTTAGGTTTTTCAGATTTGTCTGGAAAACTATTTTTGTAGTGTAGGAAAAGTAATATAAATATTAAACATCATATAATTGTCTACAGTAAATTTTCTATTTTTTTTTTTTCGTAACGCTAATAGTTTTCGAACTGATTCGACGGGAAAATTACGGTATTCAGTTAACCGTCTCTGTCGTCTATGTGATTGCAACTTCACGAGCCATCAGTCATAACCCGAAATTGGTTATAGACCTACTATTTCAAATTGTTAACTTTATAGATACGTTTATAACTTAAGTTGTTTACAAGCTGAGGTGAAGATACCTAGACTGGAACGCGAATGTTATGACTAGTTATATCAACAATGCAACACAGGAACTGTTCTGAGGAATGTAACTGTTGAAGACATACAAGAACTTAACCCTTTTACAGAGTGCTGGATATTTTTACTGTAAATTTTAAGTTTTTTTGTTTGATTGGAAGGTTGGAACTTATTTATATTTTTACTAGTTCGTCTCCGTGAACTTTGTTTCTTCTATATCTACAAAACATGGGTATCAATATTCTATGGGTTTTAGTTGTGTATGGCACTTGCCCGCCAATTTACAGTTGTAAATGCTCATTGCCTAGGAGTTTAAGAAGTTGAGTTACGTACCGGTAGTTCTCAACAACTTAGCGAGTGAGCGTGGTCCTCCGGACATCTTGCAAGTAAGTCTATTAGAAAAGGCACATTTTGACGGCATTGTGAGCTTCGCATTATTCATTAGGCCTGAGGTAATTGTTCGCTAATAACACAGAGGATATTCCATTGCCAAATGTTGCCGACATCTTGTGGATGTGAGCAAAATTGTTTGATTTCCAAGCTGTGCCAGAATGGAAAGGGTTCATGCAATGTGTTACAAGAAATAAGGTACACGAAAATACGAAAGTTGTTCCTCTAACTTGTACTAACTCTCCACGAACCAATTATGACACTATTTATACAACTTTGCAGTTTGCTTCAGATGAGTGTGTCAAAAATTACCAGAAAACTTTGTCACATTCGACCAGCCACTCTATTTGAAATGTAGAGAAATTGTCCAAGCGTCTCCAAATGCCTAACAATTTTCTGGTTGTGTTGTAAGGCTTAACGGATTTCATCTCTCGATGTCGTATTTAGGTTGCATTGACTACATAATGGCAGGGAGTGGTCTGAAAGAACAGTTGAGCACAATACATGCTCCAGCATGTGACAACAATGCTAGAAGATCATACACATGCTCAGGCAGTTCGAGCTCATTTACTTATTCAAAGAGCATTAGCAATAATCGTATTAGAACAAGTTGATATCAGTGTTTTGGAACAGGATGCTGTCAATGCTGGTATGAAAGACCTTCTAAGAGAAACGCAATCATTGGCCTCACTAAACCAAAATCTTCATATAGGCCTAATGGGAATCGCAACTAAAATGGGATTTAAGTTGGATCAGCTCAAGGGAAATGGACCAAAAGCAGCCATTTGGATTCAGTACACCAACATGGTTGCTTTAATGAAGGAGTATATTTTTGCTGAACGAGCAGGAGATTGTAATGTTTGTCTCGGTACGTATTCAAAAATTATTCAATTTTTTCATGCAAGTGTTCATTTCGCATATAATATTATTTATATCTGCAGGATAATTTGAAACTCCCGTCTGTCATGCCTGAAGAAGAATTTGAGAAATTCGTCAGTCAAGGCTATTTTACAATCCACAATGTCAAGATTTATATAATATTTCTGCTGTAATTTGTTAAACATGACTACACGCGAAGCTATTGCACAGGCTGAAACACGATTTTTTTCTTGCTTTGCATGGAGCAAGCATAAACGAAAGTATTAAAAATTTGCACCGGTACTATTTCTTCACAAAGTCTGTGACCAATATGAAACCTGACATTTCTTCACTACCACAAACTAATGAAGAAGCCAAACAGCATTCGTTTCATGTGTACCATCAGGTACAACATTGCCTGGGAAGGAATTGCTTCCAGACTCGTGGGAGTGGAAATGCAAACAGAATCGTCTTGTGCCCAACATAAGTGAGGATGCTGTCGCACCCGAGGGAGTGCTGAAGTTAATATTTTTAAGATTTACAACGGGCTGTACCGCTAAGTGTGGGTACAGAAAAGCTGCCATGAATTGTTCAACTGTTTGCAATACTTACCACAGTGACTGCTTGAATGTAATCGCTCCAGCTACTGACGAAGAAGATGAAGTCCTGTTACTGTATACCATTGACTGCACACAATTATGTGTTACAGACAATGTTTCTACTCCACACTCAAGCTCCTAGATACGCATTTTTAACGGAAATTTTATTGTATTTATCATTGGCAGGCAGAGATTTATTACGTTTTATGCAGGTAGTTCTTAAGCGAAAAGTGTGCAAGAAAGGATGTATGTTTAGTGTCAATCATTTGCCGCAATGATCATGTGGTGTTAACATGAAAACGATTGCAGTTACAAAAAAAGAAAGGATACTTTTTCGTAGGAAATTTAATGGACTATAATTCTGTACGAAAATAAGTCAACGCTGGTATAACTATTTTAAGAGTTTTTAAAGAAAAGCTTTTGTTTTTCGATATGGCGTCTCGAGCTCTGATCTAAACTGTCAGGACTTTTGACATAGTAATTAGTGAGGACCAGCGAACAACTGTACCAAATTTCAAAACTTCCGGAGTTATTGTTATCATTTTCCCTTCGTTGACTGGGCTAATCGGTGAAAACATGAAATACGCAGCTTCATTAATTTGTAACGTTTGTAAATAAATTAATGCATGTAATAATAATTTAATTAGTCAAAATAGTTGTAGATACTTCAATCAAGCTATGATTGGTTCAGTATTTTAAAGTAAACTGTTTTATGTGACGGAAGTAGCCCAAATAAGTGGTTAAAATGTAAATAATATATGACTGCCGACTTACCAATATAAAACTTAGGAAGAAGGAAGGTTGTAGGAAAGAGTTATGTTTTCACGCAGTAATGGCTACATGTAGCACAGCGGGGTAGCGACAGAGTAGAGACGGAGAAAGAGGGCCAAAACAAACCTCCCCCCCCCCCTTCCTGAAGGCGCCCTCGCCGTTGCTTGTAGGCGGTTATAAGATGGACGTCACGTTGTGACCAAAATTTTAACATATTTACATGACGGAAATATATTAATGAAACCTTTACAGGTGAATCTAACATACATAAATGTCAAACGTACGAAATTTCAAAACGATTGAATAAGTGGTTTGCGTATGATTGAGGATACGATAAGCCATTGTGCTAGGAGGTCACTGATAGGCTGGTAGTTGTATTCATGGAGGAGAAGGGGAATCTTTGTCTCTGAGCGGGGGTGAGAGGCACTATTGTCGCGTGTGACGAACAGGCCTACGTAAAGTAATGGCACACTAATTTAATTAGTCGGTGTGAAATTACTTTTATTGATTGAGCTATAAAATTATCGTGCGGGAAAAGCATCATTTTATTTTATAGACAACACTAATATGTACATGCATTCATGTGTATACACCACACACACACAGTTATTAAATAGCGCACACAAACACACTCACTCACACTCTCTCATACACACAAGTAACAATAAATTTATCATCGGGAATACCAAAAAATATTGTCAATGAGTGAAGCAAAACATTACGTCACTTAGTCCGGTTTATAAATTCTTGCCTACCCATCACACTATAATAACCTAGGAGGCCAGGACTGATCACACGGACAACTATACAACCAAACTATTGTTGTTTGATTTGACGTTCGAAACCAAGACAAAGTTGTATATTTAAGATATATCGATGCCCCTACCACGTGTCATGCTGCAGCCCGCCACTCAGGCGCGTTACACGACTTGCCTACATTCCTCTCGACAAGGCAAACGAAGACTGCTGCCTTTTGATTACATGATACACCTACATATACTAGTTGATACACTGTGGAGAGATAAGTAAAAATAACCGTTTACTTTAACGTCTACGTAGAACACATTTGGCAAAGAACCAAACTATGTAAGCACTCAATCACTAATTAATTGGTTTGCTAACTGTGTGGTTCGAGCATACCCTGGACCAAGTGCAGGCAGGCCACGTTGGTAACATTTGTTAGATAGTAAAATTAGCTTCGCATTTTACTGACATCCAATTTTTTTCTGCTTTACTTTGTCATTAAACTCCAGCCGCTGTTTTATGTGAATGTATATTATTTGCTGCACCGTATTTTGACGTTATAAATTAATTACAGAGTAAACAAGTATAAAATCATAATTTCATTATTAGTTGTGCAGGAGGGATAATTTTATATGACTACTTAATTAAATGATGTCTTTATTAAGGGGCCCGCCTCGTTGCCATAAAATCACACTGCAGCGTGTTTGAAGAAAAAGTTTTACACCGAAACTAATGCACGTGTGTTCACGCCGTTTCTCTACGAAAAGAACACACACTTCAGACGACTGCCCTTAAGAACTTTCAAGACAACACACGTATTAGAAATCCCCTTTTAGGACACGTCAAAATGGTTCAAAACGGGGTTTTCAGTCTGCTATAGCGGAAAATTTACTAGCCGAATACATGTTAAACCACTTAAGGGCAGTACATTGGACTTTAGTAAAGTGATTTCCTAAATGAAACAATAGGGTCACCACTTAAAGTCCCATAGCTTCGCGAAGACTGCACGCCTTAAGCGTAGAGGCGACGCACCGTTGTATGGCCCATACGACGTCGCCCTTAGCACCATACCTCACTCACACAAACACATGTGTCACGAGGCGGGCCCCTTAACGGGATTACATGTCAGGCACGTTGTTGTGTTTCTAGAATACATCTCACCGGATCAAATTATCAGCAAATAAACTGTAGTATAGCTGTCATGAAAATGATTTCAATACAGTATGGTCCCCTTTAGGCAACACGTCACCCAGGACGCGCCCCTGCCAAGACGATTGCATTGCTGGCGAACTGGCCTCGCCACTGAGAGGGACGTATATGATACAGAAATTACAATCGTACATTTCATCATTTAATAACATACGTTCTATAATATAAATGATTACATTACATCAGTGAATTCCTACTAGATTGCACATTTCTAGAGTCTGTACTTTACGTGATCACTGCCCAGGAATACGAGTATTAGTCTGGGTCTGTATATATTATTCCGTTACAAGTCTTTTCAGATATGCTAAATGATGTTGCAATGGGGGTTTTGGGCGACTCAACAGTCCAGTAGATATACGATATAGTATATCCTGTATTTCTGCTGTCCATTTTTTGCTACAACTGCCCAGAGCTCTCTCCTAGCTCCGTCCACAACTTAACTGGGCAGGTAGTCTGTTGGCGACGACGTATATCTACGCCAGTAAACACGAGTAATGATCCGCAATAGTAGTATATTTACTACTTCCATACCAGGAACTTATGTCGGTGGGCGTCGCTTCGCCTCTGTATACTTACCACCACACTGTCTCCTTGCTAGGTTGTGAATGCCTGATACAACACACCGCCCCTAGGTCGCTCTCCTTTCCTCACCAAGAACTTCAGTCTGACCACCGTACCCAAACAAAATTACTAGAATAGTCATCAAGAGTACCAACCTCCAATCACTAGGTTTCTCCGTGACTAACGGTCACAGTATTTAATAATACTCATATGAAGTATTCTGCAACACAACGAAGGTAGAGAAAGCATCTTAAGAGGAGTCCTCGACTGGATAATGGACGGCGTTGCAGCGAGTCACGCGCATACATTTTTACGCGAAACCGCTAAAGTTATTCATATTATGTTTACCTACGAAAAAAACACACACTTGAAACTATGCTTCTAGTTTTTAAAAAATGCAGCACGCTTGTTTGAAACATGACATTCGGGCCTCTCAAAATAGCTAAAAGCGGGTTTTTTTTAGACTGTTGTAACTCCGAAAATATTACCTGAATTCGTAAGTGTAAAACGAGAAGCATGCGTTGGTATTTACTTCAAACTATTCAAAAATAAAATATTGAGGCCATCGCTTTAAGTCCCGTAGTAAAAAGACTACAACGTAAACCTTGCACGCCAGTTTGGCGCGCTGCGAATAGAGGCGATATGCTTCTCGTCAAGCGTGGGACACTGGTTCTTATCGCTCCGCTGTTACCACGCGTCAAATGTGAATAAACGACACCGCGAAGGACTTCACTTAAGCATGTTAATAAAATGAAATGCTTAGATAAATTAGCGAGGTTGCACTTGAGAAGGTTTTTAATTTACTAGGCAAGAAGAAATCACTCAAATGTTTCAAAAATGAGTGTACTTACATCTAATAACAACGTAAAATTTCTCAAATAACAAAAAGAAGAACATATAGACATAGTACTTCCAACATTCCGGCAGTTTTTAACAAGACTGACGTGCGAACTACTTTATAGTAAAAATTAGAAATGTTCGATTTTAAATAGCCTATATTTATATAAAATCTATGACGATAGCCAGTTTTGAATAAAATATATTAAGTTGATTTTAGTTTTCGTAGAAAGACCAATACGTTACTTCACAAGGATGGAATAAGTTGCGGTTCTATCAGTCGTTATCAACATTTGCATTTAACCGTTGTAAATATATCCGAATTTAAATAAACAGTACATATAATTACAAAATAGTAAAATATATCAGTGGAATACTTATATTTATACCTGGGGAAGTTCATCAGACAGATACGGAAATTTGTACACTATGACGAACAAGCCAGTGACAAGCTAGTAACATTACCGGTGGAAGTCTGCTTAAGTCACACAGTAAGTTGATGGATGGTTCAAGGTCACCACCTTCCCTCTGTGTTTCACAAATGGGCTTGGGACCATCTTAGGCCGCCTTTAAAATGGTTTCACTACAGCCTCTCCAGCAGCACAGTGTAGTAGGTTCTCTCTTGTTTACAAGGACATATGCTGGGTTTGTACCCAGCAGTGCCAACCGAAATAATACAAAGGTCCCTAACAATATTGCTAAAACTAATGCTTGCAAAATATTCCTTTCAGTTCCAAGCATATAACAAAAAAATATCAATCATGCTTCAGTAAAAGTACATCTTGACGTGTATCAAAAGTACAATTATTCAACTTTCAAACAAATAAAAAATTCAATGACAAGTACGGACATTCAAGCATTTTTGCAGGATTTTTTTAAGGACATGTCAACATCAAGAACAATTAAAGCTTTTCAAGAATTCAAGGACATGTGGTCACCACGCAAGTGCACTCGGACGCAGTATCACGTTAAAAAATAGAAGGGGGACCTTTAAGAAATTTCACATAAAGCTTCATGAAGAGTCACGTGGGTTAGAAACGTCAAACAACGGAAATACACATTTTATAATGGTCCTACGACCGAAACAAGGATGTTAGGATAAAACGACAGAAAAATACAACTTGGAACCACAAATTGCAAAAACCTTGTACATTAGAATTGTCGTGCTATATAAATTCTCATCTTAGAACTAATTAACAGCAGAATCACACATGTTACACCAAACGTATGACACAAACACACAATTTAGAACTACATATTACAGAGCAATGAATATTAAAACGGCTTACAGTACTAATACACGTGCCAGAACTGTTAAACCACAGAATCACAGGTGTAGGAACAAATTTACGACAAAAGCCCACAACTTAGAACCACATTCTGCAGAACTATGTACGTTAGAAACGTCGCACAGCAGATATTCACACGTTAGAACCAATACACAACTAAACTACATATGTTATAAGAAACGTTAGCGCGGGTAGAGGTGAGATGATGTGATTATGGAGCAGCGTCGGAATGAAGGACGGGGAGATCGCCGAGAAAACCCGCCGACCAGCGGCATCATATGACACGATTCCCACGTGCTATATTTTAAGAGCACGCATTTTTCCGAAATTACACTGTAAGAAAAGTGAGTAATATTACTCATTATATGTATGGTAATATTCCCCAAACTTGAGAGGAAAATCTGATTTCCTAATGTGTGTGGAAATTTCCGCAAGGTAGTGTATTCGCCACACAAACCACTCGGAAGTTTCGCTCGCGTGTTACGTCAAATTGTCCTAGAGGACTTGCGCAAATATGTAATGAAAAATTACATTACCAGTTGAGTAACTTTCCTTGACACATGTTGAGTAATTTTCCCTCACTTGTAGAGGTAATTAGCTTCCATTACATGTAGAGCAAATTTACCAACATTTTTTACAGTGTATGGCTTCGTGTACCCATGACCCATATAGGCAATAAGACGTATTTACTTTATTGCTAAATCAATACTTTGCTATTACATTTAAGATAATTTACAGTGATATACAGACTTGCCCACAGGACGGCAATAGGTTATAACGGTTTTGCATTTTAATAGACAAGCTTTACGATCTACTGAAGGAAGATGAAACTACTCAAGTCAGTAACGTTTCTTAACCGTTGCTATTTTCAGTTGTGTGGCCGTCAAGGGCAAGTAAATTATTTTCATACATTGTTAGGTAACCTTCATTATTGCACTACTAGTACAAAATATCAAGGCTGGTTGAATTGTTTCACATAACAGGTATGATATTGGAAGTGTTACGAAAGTATTTTCCAAAAAAAAAATGTCTATGGCTGTTTCCGAATACTGGCTTAGGGTAAGGGATCCATAGAAAGTGCACTCTAGAGGATGCCCTCATTTAGGCTTAGTTACGGAATTCTCACTAAGGATGCTGATGCATCTCTCCATGCGTTCAGAATCAAGTTATACGACACTCGCATCCACTGTCGCACCCACACGTCTCTTAGCTAAGGAATTAGATCGTAATTTTGTTATATTATTGTTTTCACTGATTTGGAGCTTTGGGAACATTTGATTTCCTGTGTTTGTTAAATTGTGGCATAGTAACATGGAGAGATTATGTGTGAAAAATTGCTTTGCTTTTTATAAGTGAATGCATTTGACTCGAAACATAAAAACCGTAATAAAAGTTGTTTAAGATAGGCCTACTGACTACTTGAGCACCTTCATTACACTCATTATAATTTCACAAAATTCATATTACATATGTATATGTTCATTAAATATAATGCCCTAATAACATCAAATCTTGGTTCATAGGAACATCGCCGAACATAACCTCAAACAATACATTGTGCCGGACGATGCCGCTGGTCGGCGGGTTTTCTCGGGGATCTCCCGTTTCCCCGACCCTTTCATTCCGGCGCCGCTCCATACTCATCATGTAGCCTCGCCAGCGCTAAAGACCTCGATGTTGAGCGCTGACCAAAATCTCACTCTCATTCAAACAATACAAGAATTCGTCTGCTGGAAATTGCTGACATTTCACTGAGACCTATATAATACAGAACTACTGGATGTAGTAAAATGTGATTTACATAGGTAGCGCTAGCTGTAAAGGAATTCGTATGCCATCCAATCCTCCAATGCAGCCATCCAGAGAATAGTCGCATGAACGAAGGCATGTAGGGATGCGAGAGCAATGCACGCATCCACTGAATTCGGGAACAGCTTACATATTTTCTGAAGAACTAACTGTGAGTATTTGGTAAGAACTAAATATTCCACGTGACTGAACTACGTCTGTTTCTTTATACACGCTATTCACAATACAATATAAAGCGATAAATATAATATGTTATTGTAACATCAGATTGGGCACGGTCTACCGCAATTTTCATCACCATTATTTTATTTTTTATTTACACCAGACATTTTTTCTTATTTTAGACACAAAATGTGACTAAATTTGACTCATATGAAATTTTTTTATTTATCATATTTTTCGCGTAATGGCTTGTTAAATTCATATTTTGCATATTTCCGTTTTAACGACTACTTGCACTAAAACCAACTGATATACCAAACTCAAAAAAAAAAATCACAGTGGATAAAGACATTGCAGGCTATAATGACATGCTCATAAAGTTAAAGAAGAAATATATTTGTATTTAAAAAAATATATTTAATTTTTTAAATTTTAATTTTGAGTTTCAGCATTTTTTTTTAAATTCAAATAATTTTTATTATTTATTTTCATGAGCATGTCATTGTAGCCTGCAATGTCTTTATCCACTGTGATTTTTTTTAGTTTGGTATATCAGTTGGTTTTAGTGTGGTCGTTAAAACGGAAACATGCAAAATATGACTTTAACAAGCCATTACGCGAAAACTATGAGAGATAGAAAATTTTAATAAGAGCCAAATTTAGTTACATTTTGTGTATAAAATAAGAAAAAAATATCTGGTACAAATAAAAAAATTGTAAAGAAAATTGCGGTAGACCGTGTCCTTAAATTTAAGATAGCAGAGGGGTGAAAGGTGTGCACTGTGTTCATTAGCTACATGACAACGGTTATGTTAACAAGTCAGAGAAGGCTAACTGAACTAGAAGAACCCACTAATGAGGGCGGTGACAAGTGTTCCCTTCAAGGCGAACAACATGTACAAATGTTACTGTTCAGCGGCACCATGCTAGCCCGTGTTGGTCGGCGAGGTGAACAACACAGTGCGGGAGAGCAGACGCCATGTTTGTTTACTTGTGGCTGTCAGCTGACGTCCTTTCCCCTCCCTGCACGCTTCCCCTCACACGCCCGCGCGTGTAGGCAACGCCACATTGCTGCATGTGAGCTGGTTGTGGGAGTGTGTCGACTGTCGAGCCAGTTGGACAAGTGCTTTCGTACGAGAAACAACACAACAGCTGATAATCACAGGTAAGTCAGGTTACTGTCGCTCTTTACACTACACCAAATATTGCACAAACAAGGAAAACGTCATTTAGCCTCATGTTACGATCAACAGCGTTTATTGTTGGTAATTATTGTATTGGGATAAATATCGTACTATCAGTATTCTTTTGTTTCTAATTGCCAGACAAAATATGATTAAGTTGCTTCCATTCTAGAAACGGTACTGCTCAAACTTTTTCTTTCCTTCGTACATTTCGCGTGTTATTTACTCCTCTAGTTGACGTCCGAACGTTTTTTTTTTTATTCACGCGCATTTGTTTTAAGGCGCCGCCTTGTGAAGAGCGTGTTTTTGTGTTTCATTTTATTAAACCCGTCATTGTAGCTAAGCCCAGTGTAACTATAGACCTCAATTTCGAACGAATCCGGTACATATATTGAGAAACAACTGTCTCAAAAAATTTATTTCATAGAAGTTTGTGGTTCGTAAAATAATTCTTCCAATGCACGTGATATTCACAAGTAGTCTTTAAGGGGCCCGCCTTGTGGCACATGTGTTTGTGTGTGTGAGGTATGGTGCTAAGGGCGACGTCGTATGGGCCATACAACGGTGCGTCGCCTCTGCGTTTAAGGCGTGCAGTCTTCGCGAAAAAACTAATTTCCTATGGGACTTTAAGTGGTGACCTCATTGTTTTATTTACGAAATCACTTTACTGAAGTCCAATGCACTACCCTTAAGTGGTTTCACATGTATTCGGCTAGTATATTTTCCGCTATAGCAGACTGAAAATCCCGTTTTAACCCATTTTGACGTGCCCTAAAAGGGGATTTGTTATACGTGTGTTGTCTTGTAAGTACTTAAGGGCAGTCTGAAGTGTGTGTTCTTTTCGTAGAGAAACGGCGTGAACACACGTGTATTAGTTTCTGTGTAAAACGTTTTCTTCCAACATTCTGCAGTTTGATTTTATGGCAACGAGGCGGGCCCCTTAAGTGTGTTTTCTTTTCGTAGGTGTAAGCATTGTGGAGGTACGTTTACTGGTCTCTGAGAAATAACCTAACTCCTAACACGCTGCACGCAGTTCGATCACCATCCATGTGGCCGCCTTAATAGGGAGTAGACAATATTATTGTCTTATCAGTTTTTGAGCCATAACATTATTCAAATTATACTATCAAAATTTTCTCTTCGACAAAGCAGAAGATATATTCTTGGTAAACTGCTTGACATAAACAATAATGGAATCTTCCATTAATTTGTCATGCAGAGTCATTGCAAGGGAATTCCACACATAATTCTCTTGCAATGATTTTGAATAGCCAATTAATGAAAGATTCCATTACTGTTTATGTCAAGCAGTTTACCAAGAATATATCTTATGCTTTATCGAAGAGAAAACTTTGATAATACAATTTGAATAATGTTATGGCACATAAAACTGAATATACAATAACATTTTTCAACACGCCCCCTTAAAGCCTAAATGTTTATCTAGACTATAGCTTTCTATGTCGCTATGTCACTGACGGTTTCAGCAATAACCCTTACTGCATCTCTGCTTCGTAGCGAGCTTTTGGTAGTTGCAAAGTTCCTTGCATTGGCCACCCCTGGCTGCTAGATATTCTGTTTCTCCCGACACAATGGTACCGGAGAAACTGTCAATGCTTATTTTCTTGTACTAGTGAAATGTACAAAAACTACTATAACCGCGCACGCGACCCTCAAATGTTTAAATTTTTAAGTGTCACATTAAATTTTTAAAAATTTTCTTCACCAAAATAACCACCATCCAGGGCATTTTTTCATGATCTCTTCTCAACGCGCGTTCACTCGGTCGCCTTACTTGAAGAATACAACACGCAGTGTAACTCGGCCTTACCATCTTACCTTACGTCGACATTATACAGTCATTTGGGGTAACTTTGAACCGGTCAGGGCAACTTTGCACCACCTGCATAGTTTAAATTCAAATTAAGTATTTCAGAATTTAAAAATACAGCTGTGTTCTATGTGAATGAATTTGTTAATCTTGAAGTTTTCAAAGTGATTGAATACTACAAATACTATTATATAAACTAAAATACCTGGTACAATGTTACCCCAAATAGGTACAAAGTTACCCCAAATGACTGTACATTCTATTCCAATGGTTTCCTGAAGCTTGAATCCCATATTGAATATAACCTATATTTATATTCACTTATATAATCTGAAAATAACATTTCTTAACATGTAACCCTATTGCCGGTAGATTGAATCTAAACAACCTAACACCCCTTGCTACCAGCGAACGGGAATTTTACTTTTTAAACGTATATGAACTTTATTAAAACTCTAGTTAATTGTTCGAACGAATTTTTGTTCTCCAGAACATTATTTCAAGGTTTCAAACAAGTTTTCACCACCCGTCGATAAAAAAAATACCCGAAGTAGAGTTTGTTTACACACCTATAAAATACCTTACTTTGCTATCACATCCACTTCCCTGTCATGGTGTTTGGGCATAACTTGTACCAAAAGGGTCTATTCCCCTCACTTCCCACCCTCACTCCTCCTTCCTTACCTTCCTAGGGCGGGGTGCCTCTATCCGATCATAGTTCTTTGAGTGCCCAAAGGTGGAGGAATGAAAATAATCAAGAACCACCTCGTCATTATTTATCTATACGTCTTCCGTATTACTACCATCAAATACTCGGTTTACATCACCGGTAACGAGAAGTAAGACAGACCCAGCACGATAAGTCTAATTATTCATAGCGTCATCTGACTCGAGTAGGCCGCATAGTTCAGTATCCAATGTAGCGTGTTCATGTTCAGGAGCAACAGAGCACTTTCAAAGAACATATCGTCAAGAATAATAACATTTTTATGAAGCGTATGCACTATACTGTCACTTTACCTTTGTGTGTTTTTAATAGAGTTGGGGAAAATATACAAATATGATGCAAGAATATATATAATAGCAATGTCTTTAAAGAGTGCTCAGTTTGCAATGTAGGACAACGTGTAGTTGGCTATACAGACGCTGCCACTTTCGTGTAAGGTAGCTTATATCTGTATATATTACTGTATTTCTGCCTCGACTGTGAGCCGCACAGATGACAGAAATGGTGGTGTTTACATGTCGTACTTCCGCTCGTGTGGTACACGTGCTCAGATGATTCGAACCAAACATGTTTACTTCGTTATTTTACACACTCTACTTTCTGTATTAACCACGTCCAGTTCGAAACTGCCTATATGTAGTTGTATCCACTGTCATTTGTCAGCCGCGGAGTAACAGATGAATGAATTGGCACCACGGTGCCGACTATTTTCGGAGAAATTCTGTTTTTTATTCGGCCTTTCGCAAAGCTTTACGTGGTATATAATGTAATTACAATTTGTAAAACGTGCAATCATTCAAATTTCTTCCAGGAATGTGGTGTTGCTTGGAATATCATAGTTGTCGTTTTTATAATTCAAAATTTTTGTAGAAAGGACATACTGTAGACAAATTTTATTATTGTGTATAGTATAATTGTACTGCAAACATATGTTTATATTCTGTGTTAAATATGGATATTTACATTTATCTGTAGGAGTGACATGTCTTGTACCGCTACGATATTTGGGAAGGACAAAGTTCAACTTATTTTACATACACGAATACGATAATCGTGGCAGTGCTATGTGATAAAACCTAGCTTGTTTCCGGACAAATCTATCCAGGAGCATATTAAATTTGTGTTTTGGTAATTTTGATGGATAAGTTAAAATGGTTGTAGTTAATTCCACATATTTTATTTTTTACGTTTTGATATTTATAGGAATAAACCACAGCATTCAATAGGCATACTCAATCTCGGTGTGTCAACAGGAGACGTAGTGTAGACTATGTCTTCCTTCTCAAGACAACATTTCTGAACTATATTTATTTTGTTTCTATTTTGTTTCGCAATGCGGTTTCATACTACATTCAATGTAAATTAACGGCTAAGGGCTGACAGGGTGAAAACGTTACTTGTGAGGTCGACGGATGTGTTCTTTAAAAATATTTCAAAAAGGGCCATTTTTTTCTGGTATTCAAATGTATAACAAATATCTCACTAAGATAAAAAAAAAAAAAACAAAATACATCAGTGACAGTTTCTAAGAGCACTTAAGATATATTTACAAAATCATAATTTTTATACCATAACTGAATTCTTAGAAGCTTAAAGAAATGTTTTAGGTTTATTGCACTTTAAAAGAGACTATTATTGAAGTATACCTGTGGTATATACTAAAGAGCAAATTAGTTACTCTTATTAAAGGGTGCAAATTTTTTTATTGTAAATAAGGCCTTTGTATTGTTCTGATTATAAGTTTGTTATTGTTTATTCATAGTACTTGAAAGAATGTGTTTATGATATTGTGTGTTATGTAAATATTGAAACTCTCTGAATTGTGTACTTCTATGCAATATTTGTCAATTAAATCTAAATATATCTGTATATATAATGTCAGCATGTTTTATATTGTACATGACAAGTTTCATATCCCGAGCAAATGCTCAACATGGGATCTACGAAACACTTATAAAAATTAAAAATAAAAGTAGGCTTACAATGATTATCGTGCTGATCCGTTGTTTAGTGAATTGCCTCGGCCCTCGTCCAATGTCCTGGGTCTCTGTAGATCTCACTCAGGTAGGATAACCACTAGAACTCGACAAGCTTTACTACGGCAGTGGTAAAAATATTGTTTGCGCGTTTTCATTTCAGTTACAACTGTCGTTCAAATGCTGTAGTATCCTTAACATGATTAAATTGTAAACATCAGTGCAGAGTCTAGTGAGAATACATTGTCGATAATCATAAATGTACTGAAAAGCGGGGGTGACTTTGGACACTTAAACAATTATGTATTTTCCATGTGCACCAACTGGTTTTAATGTTCATTAAATGCCATGAAGGCATTTATTTAGAAACTGTCGAAATCAAATTTATTTACTCAGGGCTGTATATTAACGTTTTTTTCTTCAAAATTCCCGTAGTCACTCCCGTTTACAATATGTTTAATGGACGCGGTTAAAGTAATTTTTGATACTGTAAACTTTACAATTCAAAAACTTGCGGTCTTAGACCCAAGCAATAAATTCAGTTTTTTATTTGCTAATCATTCCAGCCATTTTCAAAACTGGAAAAGTAAAATTTTGTGGAGTAAACTACCAAATAGTTTCAATGACTTGTTTGAATTTACCCAAATTTACTGAGTGTGAATCGTTAAGTCACAGATTGTTTGGATGATAACTACAGTATGTTTATCAAAGAGTGGCTTGTGAAGATATGTTGGTGACGACCTGAACGCGGGCGCTGGGAACAGTAAACAAGGGCGTGGCAGATACAGACACGTGGTCTAGAACATTCTGTGTGTGTGGCGTCACCAGAACTGGTTCCATCTGCGTGCCTGCCAAGTGCCAAGAGTTTTGTTTACACTGAGGTGATGTAAGGAGAAGCAAGGGTATTTACAAGACATATCTTTAGTCAACAACTGACTCCCATATTATTCAAGCCCGCGTTTCGTAAATCCAACATACGCACTTGTTATTGTTTTCCAGCAGGCAGGTTTTCAAAATATTGGATGATAATTTTTTTCCTGGATTTTTTCAGGTTTTTGTACTAAACCAAAAACACTTAATCAGTGCGTGCAGTGACTAAGACTTACATGTAACTATTTCGTCGGCTAATGTGTAAAATATATTTTATTCACACTGGGTGTA
>PNEQ01106613.1:0-26536 GCA_003012365.1 Medauroidea extradentata
TGCAAATCTGTCGATCCTTTCACGAGTTATAAGTAAATAACACATATTGGCGGCCATTTTCCAATATGGCGGCTTGAGGTGCATTTCGGGAATGCCTACAACGCTTAAAAAACTTTTTTTTATGTAAATAACATGTCTGCCAAGTTTCATGCTTTTATGAATAAAATGCACAATCTTAGACATATCCTCCGGACTATTAGGAATGGCTAGAGCTGACAAACCGATCGTATGTAAGTAGCGCGTATGTCTTACATAAATATCGCACTTTTATTAAATACCTTTAAACAAAGTATACTTCGCTGTTTGAAAATTACTCCGTAAAGTTACGGTAAACATATAAAAAAACACACAAATATTCGTAACATTAGGACATCTTCTCTAGTCAAGAATTTTTCCGTTAATTTATTTTGCAGAGCTACATTAACCACTTTTAACATAATATAGACATTTTACAATAAGGTTTTACGCACATAGTTTAAAGTACTACTTAATCAAATATGTTTTGAATGTAAATATTCACAATAAATTTTAATCTTACGGGGCGACATGCTTTATAATCACGGCAAAGTGTCCGTAAATTCATTTAATGGAGAAAACGTCTTTGTAACCAAACTATGGAAGGAGTGTCCCTTAGATTAAATATAAAAAAATTTTCCGTTAAAATGTCCGTAAATTACAGAGATTCATTAACACTTTCTGTTCAAGTGAAAAAAATGCATAATTTTATATTTGTACGACAGAGAGTTAGTGCTTAAACGTTACTTGTGGGCACATTTAGCTCTCATAGCCTTCCCGTACCAACATGACAAAGCCAAACTTCGCAAGTTACAGAAAGATAAAATAACGAAAACCAACAGACGTGCTCAAATGAAATAAATCACGTTTTTTTTTTGCGTATGGCCCGTAATATATATTTTTCAGAGTTAATTATTTCATCCGAGTAAGTCTGTTAGATTTTGTCAGACATATTCGTATGTTCCCGTAACCTGCAAATCTTGACTTTGACATGGCGCTGTCGGAAGACGGTGAGAGCCAACAAGTTTTCACATATTAAAAATATAGACAGAAGTTACGCCTGTATAAACTAACATAATGCCACACAAATACAAAATTATCAATTTTTGCAACTTGAACACCCGTAACAGGCAGAACTACAACTTGTGTTTGATTAACAATATTTGCCGTTACACCCCTGACATTGTTTAACGTTGATTTACAAAGTACTTATTTAGCCACGAAGTATTTTTTATATTTCGGAAAAGTAAAAAGTGGAGGTAAGGTCAGCACATTTGATGAGCGTCTGGTAAATAAAAACAATTATTGCCTCAGGCATATACTTTTTAATACGAGCAAATTATTCGCTCTGTATGACAGTATATTATGCAGTTTACACTATGTCAATACTACCAGTGGCGGACATGTTATACAAATATGATGAAATAAAAACATTGGCGGGGCTTGAAAAGTGCTAACGACGATACCGTAGATAACTTGACGTAAGAATGAGTTGAAATGAAATGCCATTCCTCAGTCTCAGTGTGAATAGCTAGCAGTGCAGCAGATACAGGAGGGCAATGTAGACGAACATACACGCCGAGCAAACGTTCACCGTGTAGTTAAATATGGCGCAGTCAGCAGCGAACTGCAGAGTATATGTATGTTCCGTGCATGAGGAGAAGGTATGAAGGGCTAGCTAGCAATCACGGCCGAGCAAACAATCTGGCTGGCATGCCAAGCTAACTACCCTTCCCTTACCCTGCCAGCACACAGTTAACTAACCCCACTCTTGGATCATCATCATCATGTAATTAATTAGTTTACGCATTCGCCTTCCTCAGCCGGCCCAGTTGCGCCCTACAGCACCGTATGTTTCCTTCCACTCTGGAAACACTGCAATTTGTCAACGACACAATTACTGTAACAAGAAAACAATTTGTGAACATATGAGCCACTGCGAAGTCAATCTGTTTCAAATAAGTTTTGACTTAGTATATCGCGAAAATGTTTCGGCCCAACATACCCTTGAAAACGCTGCAGTTTCTTGCAGCACATATAATTGGGTGATAAAGTCTGACACAACGTAGTTGCCTGCAGACAAATAACTGACATCAAATATTACAATATCGGGGAGTACAAGCCAAAGCTAGCAGGTAATCTTCTGGTAAGCTGAACGTGTGTTGAAACCCAGGAAACAGTCAAATTTTCCTGCGTTAAACTATCATTAGTAGGGCTAGGAATATTTCGCGAGTTCAACAATCAACATGCTACACTCTAAATCTGAATTAGTGAATATTCACCGATTCATGACGATGGACGGAGCAGTTTAAACAAATTTAATCAGTGATAAACCACTGTGAAATCGGTGACTATTCACTGATTCCGATAAAAAAGTGCCAACAATCTACAAGTTAATTAGTGAATGTCCACAGATTTTCCAGTAATTTTTCACTAATTCAATAATTGAAATCTGTTCTTTGAAAACAACTGGAAAAAACGGTGAATATTCACTGATTAACTAGTGTGATGTTGGCACTCTTAAAGGAAATCAGTGAATGTTAACTAATTAAACAGTGACTATTTTCACTTATTCAAATAGTTGAAACTGCTCCATACATCAGCGTGAATCAGTGAATATTCACTAATTCAGATTTAGAGTGTAGAATCCATTATCCTGTGTATACCGAAACCCTACCATTAGTCCATTACCTGCTACTCATTCAGACAACAGACAATGAACGAATAGACGGGGCTTGAATCTGCATAGGACATTGGATTCTAGCATGCAGTACATTAAACTTGCGAATTATTTCTAACCCTAACCATTAGAGAAGATGGTTTATCGCGGGAAAACTTGACTGTTTGCTGGGTTTCAGCGCACGTTCAGCTTATGGAAAGATTACTGGCTTTAGCTTGCACCCTATTTGACTGAGCCAATAAGAATCACGCTATTGTAATATGTGATGCCAGTTATTGGTCTGCAGACAGCTACGTTGTGCCAGACGTATATCACCCAATCGTAGACGTCACACGAAACTATAGTGTTTTCAAGGCTATGTTGGCTCAAAACATTTTCGCGATATCATCATCTCTACTTACAACATACACACACAGCAAAAAAGAAAGGAGGAAAGGAAATTTTGGATATTTAAGTTCCGAATTAGTGCTTTTAAGTAGTTTTGTACCAAATAATTTAATATAGGTACCTCTGCAAGGATCTGCAATGCTTCAATTTAATCTTAACCGAGCCATCCTAATTTCAGTTTACCATGGTTTCCCGAAATTACTCCAGGGGAATGCTGGGATGATTCCTGGACAAAGGCCATGGCCGACTCCTCTCCCAGCTCCTGTCATTATACCAAGTTTTGTGTTGCCGTCTATAATGATCTCTCTGTCGACGAGATGTAGGCCTATGGCTCACTTATCTTACTTTTAATTTAATATTTGTGCTTATTTAAAAGTCACTGTTGGGCTACCTTTTAGGGCTTCTATTTCCACCTGTTTTCATAATTAAATTTTGTTGGCTCTTAAAACACGTAGCATATTAAATTTTAATGAACCACAAAAATTGATTACATTTACATTTTGGAGTCTTGAAATTCAAATACAAAACCAATTAATTTAGTATCTATTTCAAAAAACAAGTGCAACAGGGATTGCAGCTGCGCCTCTAACACCCATGAACTTTGTAATTTGTATTTTCATTTCTAATGTTTCGAAGTTATGTTGGCAATACATTACATTTTTATAGTGTTTGAGGTTACGCTATTTCTTTCTTATATTTGGTTGACTTTGAATAAATCCCTGTTGGGATTGAGCTTGGAATTCTATGCTATTTTGTTTTAAGTTTAAACTGCGTATGACCTTTACCATGATTGGAATTTCAGTGTGATGATTTTGCTTGCATCTAGTGCTACCTTTTACAGTTTAAGTATATAACTTACCATTACTGTGGTTTTTGAGGTCATTAGTTTCTGAATTATTTTGGATTCAGTGATCTTTTAACTTTTACTTTTGCTTAGCGTTCTCGCAAATCAATAGGGATTCGAAACCCACTTTTTCCCTCCTCGTAATATATCGCCGTCACCAATTAGTGAGGTGTTAGCCCCTAACATAAATGGCCGTGACGATACAAGAGTTTTCTGAAATGAATTTACGAAATTAACGGATATCTATTCATGGTTACTGGCAGCGTGTTTTTGTTCAGACACGTCTGTGATTTGCCAGTAGAACCCCAAGACAAGTGACAGTTGAAGCATACACTCACTGACCTTGAAACAGAGCCGCAGATATGAATATAACTAGAGACAGGAATCTGTGATGAAAATATTTTTGTCCCTCTTTGTTTCAGTGCCTTACGTGCACACCTGCAGATCAACTTCATGGCTATTGTCAGAGTGTTTTCATGCAGAGTCGTTATTCATTTGACTGAGCCAATCAGTACATGGATAACTGTGACTCAACACATCTGTGATTTGCGGGTTTAACATCCAGACTTTGTATGTTAAGGCACTCAATCACTGACCACAAATCAGAGATGCAGGTGCGCACGTAAGGCACTGGAACAAAGTGCTGCAAAAATATTTTCGCGGAATTTCCTGTCTCTGCATATAAGGCATTGAAATTAAATGAAGCAGATATATTTTCGACTCACACTTGTGTGTGTAGGCTACTCGTAAGATCCATTGTAGCCGCGGCGGTCGAGTGGTCAGACCAATCGCCTCTCGGGAAGGCGATCCAGGTTCAATTCCCGGTCAGGTCGGTCCCCGAATTTACGCATGTGGGAATTGTGCCGGACGATGCCGTTGGTCGGTGGGTTCGCTCGGCAATGTCCCGTATCTCTGCCCTTTCATTCCGGTGCTGCCCCATACTCACCTGCGCTAAAGACCTCGATGTTGAGCGCTGACCAAAATCTCTAACCCACTCATAAGCTCCACTGGTGAAATTACAAACGGGAAAAAATAAGTACAATGTGATAAAAATTATTTGTGTCATCAGTCGAAACGAAACATTTATATAAACACAGCCTACACAGATTCAAACACTCAAGGCCTAAATCGACCGACAAAACTACCCGATGATAAGCTATAATAAAATTTATAAAATCTTGAGCATAAAAATTATTGGTTATTTTTTTCCTGTATCCCAAAACTACTCTGTTCCGCAGGCGGCACACAAGCTCACATTGTTGCATTTCAAACAAATGAAAGCCGTCGGTGTGTTGTAGAAAATTATCAGAATTATTTGACGGCCAGTTCTTCGTGTTTTCAGTTGGTACATGTGGCGTGCGTGGACCCCCACAGCGTGTAAATATCCCCCTCCCCCACCACCGCCTCTTCCACAACAACCACAGTTGAATTTATTAGTTTGGAAGCGCCACGCGGCCACGCGGGACTCTGATTTTCAAAATCACTTTTCTGTCTGGAACGTTTTATTATTTTTTTTTAGTTCCAGCCAGATGCCGCGAGCATGTTTGCTCAACTTTGTGAAGTTGTTGGCGGTGACATGTTTGCATTCCGCCCAGCTCTGTGACGAATTGCTACGTCGCCATGAAACATATCACGTTCGCAGCCAACAAAAACACCACATCCCCTCTCCTTTTCCATTGAATTATATTTTTACCCGTCCCCAGCAGCATGGCATGACATGGCACATAATTTTAAATCGCATCGCTTGCGGGAGTACGTAATTAAACTAAAATTATTTACCTTCAAAAAAGTTTAGAAATAATTCAACATCATGCAAATGGAAAAAGTTCGTATATTTGTCACGGTTTTCGAACAATATGAAATCACCACGTGTTGCGGAATCATAAATAATTCAACGGATTTTTCGAATGGCGAGTTCTTTCCATTATTAACGTGAACAACGTGAAAATCTACATGTAGGTTTTAAGTCAAAATTTGCATGTTCTGCTGCCTTGCAAACAGCGGAAACCAATTGACTTACGTAAGTGAAATAATTCACATTGGAATAACATGCCATGGGCTACGTAATAAAACATTAAAATATAATCCCGTTAACAATTTTTGTTTTTTAATAAATTGCTTAGTTCGCTACTTTTTTCATGTACTTTTGCGATTTTTAAAAATTTCGAAATATTACGTTGTGAGGTTTTAAATAGTCTATTTAATTGCATATATCATGATATGTTAGTTAACAGTGAATTATTTTATTTAATTAGGTCATTTGGTTTTCACTATTTGCATGTGTAGCGTAGCATGCAAATTTTGACTTCGACGAACCGTTATGAGAAAACAATGAGAACTGAAATTGTTACTGAACTTACAAGTATCGTTTATTTGACGAACATTATTTTCTAAATTGAGGAGTGTTTGTGGGGAACGATATAAGTGCCGGAAAATCCCATTTTGAGGATTTCCATTGAAGAATTATATGCCCGGTTGCTAATACCGTAGGAAGTGATTATAAGCGCCAATAATGCCTTGTTCAGCTCAAACAAACGTTCGTGGAATACACTTGGTGTAACTCCACAACTGTCGACATGGAGAATAATACAAGTGCCATTTGAAGTAACATTTCTATAAAAAAATTTCTGTAACAGTTCTTTTCACACATACAATCCTGTAAAGAAAAAATAAATGAAACACAGCATTCGAATCATAACATTATTAGGTACAAGCTTTTTTCTATCTTTTTTTTTTATTTCTTGAAAAATTTAATAATTGGCACTTATATCGTTTCTCACAAACACTCCTCAAATTATAAAATTACGATTTTATTGCATTTGAACATCCTTAATTTTCTGCACCTCATTTTATAGTGCGAGTTAACTCTTCAGGTACTATCGAGTTGTTTCCCAAAAATTAAATTTAACATTATTTCATAATTAGTATTATGCTTTTGGTGATTTTATTTTTAGTTATGTTTTGCAAGTTATGCAGTAAATTATTCATATAATGCCTTTATGTAACAATTATACTATACAAGTTCGCATTTTTCTCGCTACGTTTGTTTCAAACTTTAAATGGAGCATATACTGTTTCACAACCTTCTCTATAATTCAATAACCGCCTATAGCGTTTAGGCTTATATATTGTGAATACAATTGAGTAAATATGCCGTAACAGCTCTATGAAGTCTCAGAAAACCAAATAAGAATAAAAACACACAATTAAACAAGTCAAGATTAGCTTATATTTAGACTACACTCTCAAACATAGTTTGTAAATTTACCAGACGTGCATATAGGAGCGCTAAGGTAGTAGGAATGGTAGTATTGTTTCCCAGACATCCATGGTAGCACTCCTAGATTTTTTATAAAACAGCCAAATGTATACTGAAGTTACCAAACGTGTGTTGTAAAACTGTAAAAGTTTGCATGATTACAAGGCGGAAGTATGGTAACTGTACCATACTGCGTCTGGGCTAATAACTTCATAAACATTCAAGGAAGTTTTTTTTACAGTGATGCATAAAAAATCCCGGTAGAAATTATAAGAGATACAACGAGAAGAAACAAATGAATTTGAATAGGAGTGAAACACCGAACTAAATAACCAGGGCAAGCAGTTACTCAGAGAAACAATTAAGACGGTACTGGAAGAATTTGTTTGAACTTACGAGCATATTGTAGTGCTGAGAACGTGCATGTAGCGAAGAAATTTCCCATATATTTATGGTTCGTATCCATTAAAGTAAATGGAAAAGTAGCACTAATATGGAAAATACCAGCTTTGTATCGACATGATAAATATATTATTGTAAAATGCCCATACCACGTATAGGTTAATTGCTTACATTTAGCGTAGGATATTCAGCAAACTTTTTATATTACAGCATATTACTGGGTCGGAGACTTGATGAAACGACGGGAACTTGACAGACGTAAAACTAAACGAAGGAGACACACAGGGTTTCCTTATAAGTGTTTGTCGCGACTGTCAACATCTGCTCGTCCTTAAGGCATGTTGATTGGCTAGCCCAATGTTAGGATGCTGTTGATGCGCGGAGAGAGATCTGGGAAACACTACCCGTGGAGTATCTCCAAGGTGTCTACTAGACAATTTTTCAACTCCACAAACAAAGAATCCAGGACCACCCCATTCTTCCACTGGCAATTTATTTTAATACATGTATAACTGCTGAGTGGATACACTACTTTCTGTCGAGACGGTTTTTACGGTGGACATAACGGTTTTTCTCATTCCCTTCTTAGTTATTTAAAGATGATGGTTTATCGCGGCAAAACTTGACTGTTGAGAGTCAAGTTTTCCCGCGATAAACCATCGTGTCTAAGTATGGGACATTCAGCATTGTTACAGTACTTGTCTGGCGACGTCAGCATATATGTTACTGTTTCCAAACATGTGTAGGAATACTACCATTGATCTATAAGAAACATTTTTATCATACCTACTTTCTTTACATTACTATACATCGGTATGTTCAAATTACAAATAATTTGTTGTGCGTTGGTCCTGCACTTCCGGGAGACTTACGCCATAAGGTTCCTATCGACCTGCGTTTGGAACACATTGCAGCGAGTGACAAGTAATCATATTTGGAAGAAACGTCCCAACGCGCATTTCGTTTGTACATCTACGAAAAGGAAAGACATTTCAAACAATATTTCTATCAGCTTAAAAATTAGGATCGCTTATTGGAAACGCGATTTTCAAGACTCTCAAAACGGCTAAAAACAGCTATAACTAGAGACAT
This sequence comes from Medauroidea extradentata, assembly GCA_003012365.1. Classification (NCBI taxonomy): domain Eukaryota; kingdom Metazoa; phylum Arthropoda; class Insecta; order Phasmatodea; family Phasmatidae; genus Medauroidea; species Medauroidea extradentata. The sequence goes on from PNEQ01106613.1 coordinate 8,680, forward strand.
GCAAAATTCGCGTTATCATTTGGTAACAGACTAAACTTCACTTTCCTATACAAAACAGAGCTTAATCTGCGATTCAATTGGCCACAAAATTGTATGTGTTGTCATTTACGTGTGTTACGTCTTTACAGAGATTGGCCTCTCTACCGTGTAAGCATTCTCCGCGGCAAGTCACGACAATGTCGGCCAACGGAAGACGTCGAACGAGCCCATAGTCACTTGGAGTCTACTCAGCTGTCAGAAAATAACGCGAATTTTGCTTGTCTCTAGATATAACTGCCGTATCTAGTAAAATTTCAACCGGATTCGAAAACATAATAATAGAACTATGCGCTGTAATTAGAACCGTAAGTATCGCAAATAAAATAATATGGTCGCCACTTAAAGTCCCATAGGAAAATGAATAATAGTAAAGCTCTGCGCGTCAGTTACTGGCGATAATGCATTAGGGACTAGAACATTTCGCGAATTCAATTACCTTTAGGCTATAATCCATTGTACTATATATACTCAGGCCCCGTCTATTCGTTCATTGTCTGTTGTTCCACTGAGCAGCAACAAGTGGACAAATGGTCAGGGCTTGAGTATGCATAGGATAGTTGATTCTAACATGCAAGTTAATGAATTCGCGAAATTTTCCTTTTCCTAAGAATGATCACTCCTTTACTACATCTAGGATCACCAGTTCTCCGCGGTAAGAATTCAGCATGTGTTCTAATTCCGTGTTCTGTGTACATACCTGCAGGTTTTTATGAACTGCCAGTTGAGAGGGGCCTGATTTCACGTTATTGACTGGCAGCAGGCTGGATTCTAAGTTACTGTGATCATCTGGCTTCTACTGTAGGTTGACTATGTCACAGAATATTTAGGAATACAGAAGTGAAATAGCCGGTAGGACGGCGAACTAAGCCACACACGCCAGCAAAATGGCTTTCCTGGCCAGCAACATGGCGGAGACGCCTACCGCCAATCAGCGTAAGGTGGCTGCCCCGCTAGCCGGCAGTCAAGCCAATAGGAAACCTGACGGAACATGCATGAGCCAAACAGACACGGGGATGGCATCAACAGTCACAGGCAGCCAATCAGCGCCGAAGTTCGCCCGTGTCAAACGAGCCGCCACATCATTTCACGTCTGTATTACTACTTCGTCTGTGACTTTGAGGCGACCCTATAATTTTACTGAACGTGTCGCTGTAGCCAAGTCCAATGTACTTGCAGACCTCAATTTCGAACAAATCCGTTACAAATATGTTGAGAAACAACCGCGTTAAAAAGCCTATATTAGACATGTTTGATGGCTTTAAAATACTACTTCCGGCATGCGCAGTGTCTTTAAAGTCACATTCACAACTAGTATGAAGTGTGTTTTCTTGTCGTAGATAAGCATTGTGGGCGCACATTTACTGGTCTCTGAGAAAAACGTAACTACGAACACGCTGCACGCATAGTAAAAAAATTTTGTACTTTTACAAAAAGGTTTTTTGGAAACCTGTTTCCAAAAAATTATTTTGTAACACTACGAAAATATTTTGTAAAATTTACAAAAATCTTGTAAATTTACAAATTTCTTTGTATATTTACAAACATTTCTGTAAATCTACAAACAAATTTTGTATATTTACAGCTAATATCTGGTTCAGTTTACAATAATTTCTTGTAGTGTTACAAAAAATTTATTTGGAAACTAGTTTCCAAAAAATTTTTTTGTGAAAGTACGAAATGTTTTATAAAATGTGAAAGGTCTCCTAGGTTTATTTTGTTTCAATTCGAAAAATCTGCTCGTTAGCATTATTTTACTAGTTCCCAAAGTTGTTTACGATATTTGTAACCACTTTAAAAAGGTTTCTGACATCTTACTTTTATTATCTGACTGATAATGTTCTGATATTATGTTACTAGAATTTCCTTGTAAATGTACAATTTTTTTTACTGTGCGCAGTTCGAGCACCAGCTAGGCGGCCGCCTTGAGGCAGACACAAAGTATCCGAGATCGGTCGCCCTCGTGATCTCACTGTATTCCATAAGGATTTTTATGTAGTGTATGTAACCTCTTGACTAAGACATACTCTGGTTATTTATGTTTTTCTATTCGTTGTCATTTTCTTTGACCGACATGTGCATCCTAATATAGTATGTCCGGTAAACGATATCCAGCTACTGCTGCTACTTCTCTAGGCCAATCGCAACTGCTTGGGCGAGTGTGTGTGGTTCGAGCGAGCGGGCCTTATAGCATAACACGTATAAGTTAGTATTTAAAAGCGACCGATCACGGATACTATTGCATATTTATTATATTATTATATTAGTTATAGTCAGTATCATTTCGACTCAGAGCTAGAACGCATTTACTCCTACCCGCCGTTCTTTACTGATTTCATAACAACACACTGGACGTTAATGTTATTACGTAAATACACAATCCAGAGTACACAAAATATCATCTGAAGAATACGAAGTTCTCATACACTGTTGAAGAACACGTTATCTTGCAGATTTATCTGCTCGGTTGCAAAATATTATTGTATATTATGTGTCAAACGCTGCCCAGATAGAAATCATTATCTCTGGTGACTTCGTAATAAAATAAAGTTAAAACCTGAAATTTTTACAACATGTATACCATAATCAACGTTTTTTTTTCCTTTTCTTGGGACTTAACCATTCTGATAGAAAGTGTAAAATCATGCCAATGCTGCTCCAATGTTTTCCAAGAAACAGTCGCTTGTGGCTCATGTGGGAGACAATTATTTAAAATGGTTGATCTGTTTTCTGACGAATAAAAAACGTCCATTAGTGGCGAAAACGAGTCTCATTGACCCAGTCAATTGTTAACACACGAATAAGGGAAAAAGTACGTCGAATTAGTATCGACTATACAACTTGTAGGTCTAATGGTCGAGCCACGATTTTATGGCGAAAATATTTTAGCAACAATTTGTTCCAATGTACTATGCGCACATCTATACCCCTGTTTCAAGGTCAGTGATTGGATGCTTTAACTCTGACTTGACTTGGGTTTCAACTGGCAAATCACAGACGTGTGATGTCACAATTGCCTTATTCTTATTGGTGCAATCAAAGAGACACGTGAGCACACGCTGCTTGAGAAACACTGAAACAAACTTGGGCAAAAATATTTTCTCTACGAAATTGTGGCCCTACCTGTTGGCAACTAGTCAAGTTTTCCCACTACAAATCAGTTGCACTCTCTATCCATCCTGAAAACTAATGTTTATAGATGTGAACAATTCTCATTATTGTTTGGTAACAGACTAGACTTCTCTCATCTGTAGGCTATATCAGACCATGAACCTGAGTATGTGACGCAGAAAGTTGGTCACTCTAAAACTTTATTATCTGCACAAAATATTTTGTCGTTATCAACCTTACCAAATTTACTTATTTATTTTGTGGTGACTACTAAATTGTTTTGCTGACATCTGTTCAATTTCGCAGTAACTTAAAAAAAAAAAAAAAAACCATTAGGCCTACTACTAAGAAAATTTGGTGATACCAATATTGACAACAATATTTTGCGACTGCAAAAAATAGTTTTTTTTTTTTTTTTTTTTTTTTTTTTTGCTTTGTGTAGCAAGTGATATATTTTCATGAAACGTAAGGCTGTCACAAATAAACTTCAATTAAAAAAAATTAATAATTTTCCAAATCAGAGTCAAGGTGACATACGCAAAAAGAGTTCATAAGTGAAATTATCAATTTGAGAAAAATGTCATCGAGAATTTGACTGTGACCACGGAAAATAAACACACTCGACTTTGACATCCTGTGTTCTCTAGCAATTTGAGAAACTACTGCGCAGTGGCCAGATGGTACCTGGCTCCTCCAATCACGACTCACTTCACAGAGAAGATAACATGTCTCATGTCAGCTGCGATGTTCGTGGACGTATGTGTGACGTCACATTGACGCACGTCCATATTTGCATCTTCACTCACGATCCTCAAGTCTCACCCGTCACTGGAGCACGATAAGTAAGCAAGAATAACGTCAGTCTTTTGTTGCAGTTTTGTCATCGAGACGCTTACGTCCAGGCTGCCTACAGCAACATGTTTGTTTTACGTTGTTTATATAACACGTTGTAAAACATGCACTCCATTCTATTTTAAAGCAGTCTGCTGTTCTAATCCTTGCCTGCGTGTTTTCAATATTCACTTTTACGCTTTTATTTATAAAACATATTTTATAAATTTTAAAATTATGTTATATTTTATCTATTTTATTAAAATGAGACTACGCTGGAGTCAGACCTTAGCGATCCGTGTTCGATCCCCGGCGGGTTCGGTCCCGAATTTTTCGCATGTGGGAAACGCGGATTTTCTCAGGGCACTCCCGTTTCCACATACTTTCTCATTCCGTAGCCTCTCCACACTCATCTCGCCTCACTTCACCTATTCCTCGGGCCGGAGGGCGACAGACATGTCTCGCTAGTCAGCCCAACCTTCACTCCGGTCTTCTCTGATACATCCTGTGATACTGCCAGTAAGTACCTACTATACTATAACCTATTGCTGACATTAACAATAAAATGTAGGCATTATCTTTTATTTGGAGGCACGGAAACATTTCTAAAATTCTGAATTACGTTTCTGTCGTCAGTAGACACTGTATGATGATATGGTTCTCACGTGATAAGCAAATTATTTCTCGAAAACTAGCTTGCTTTTAAAATACCATCGATTGGTCTTATGGATGTCATTTTTCAGTTTGGTTGCAATGAAGACAGACCAAATAATGGAAATACTTTCTTTACAGTAGCACAAATTTAGCTGTGACAAGGGGATATTACTATATTTGAGAATAACAGATATGCCTACATAACTTACATATTCGCAGTCACAAAAAGTTGTGTTGTAACTAAAATGAAATTTTCTTGTTCATCAGTTCATCTGTATGATAACATTTAGTAATATGTAGGTTATGTAGGGCTACTCTTAAATTACAAGGCAGGCTATAGACATGTATTGCACTTGAGATAAGGAAAAATGAGATTTGAAATATTAATTTCGTTATGATCATAAATGTAATATTATTTTAAAAAATTGTTAAATATTTCAAGTGTAATTAGAAAAATATGGAGGTAGCAGTGCTCGTTGATCGGGCAAACTTCTAGACAACCTTTATATTACAGACTATAGTTAAGTTATTGCATTAGTTCTAACTCTGTACCATCACGCCATTTATATGAATATGCACTTTATTCCAGCAAAATGAGGATGTGATTTGCGTATTGCTATTTAATTTCCGAGAAACCCGTAATTTAGTTAAGCTATTAAGTTTTCCTGAGATTTTAAAAAGAAACTCACTGTAACGATAGGCCTATACGAACAAATATATAAAATAGGGAAATCCTTGTACTTATTTTGACAAAATTTTGTAAGAAATTCCTTATAGGCCTAATTTCTACGGACAATTTTAACGAACATTTTTGACCAATCTCTAAGATAAAAAAAGTTTTCTTTCTTGAAAGAGAATTATTTTAAGCATATATAACATCAAGGAAATGTTATTTTAGGTACATTGTTGTAAAGCTACAGCAAGATGAACATTTTTTTCCTCTAGGCTATAGAAAAGGTTTTATCTAGTCCCAAAGTAATATCATGAAAAAATATGTCTTCTAAAACGTCACGTAGCTGAAAAATAAAACTTGGCCGTGACACGCCGTATTAACTTTCATGTAGCGCTGTGGTTGAGCGACCGACTTTGGTTCGAGGCATAGCCATCTGTAGTAGAAGGCCACGGCCTTAGATCTGGCAACCCTGCACACAAGGGTCATTTTAACACTTATTTTAGCTCTTCAAAGGCAATGGCTGTACCTGATTCGTTATTCTGTCCCACACACAGGCGAATCAGAGGAAGTCGCTGCCTTTGGCGAGACAAAAGAAGTGTTATAATGACCCTTCCTGACAGGGTTGCCGGATCTAAAGCCGCAGCCTTGTACTAAAGATGGATATGTTCGAGGGGTTCTAGGCTCGATTCCCAGGTCATTGGGCTGTAACTTTGTGTTCGTCTAAACTAGTCTCAAAAATCGTCACAAGTTTACTCGGGGTTAGTCAAATGTGTCAACTTTTATTTGCAGGGGTAGAGGGGGGAGATATGTTAGGCGTAGTGGCGAGGTGAAAGTCTTGTCATTGTAATTGTAACATAAACATAAAAGTTAGCCCAGTGGCTAGCGCGCTCACCTCCCACCACGGCGATCAGGATTCAGTTCCCGGCGAGGACGAACCAAGGGATCGTGTCGGACGACAGTGGGCGAGTTTTCTAGGAGATCCCAACTCCACCCTTTCTCATTCTGTCGCGAGCGCTTTTACATTCTAGGACCTCATCTTAAGGCCATGATATTTCATTTATTTCAAACAATTGCAAATTACTTGAATATTTTTTAACTAAATGCTTTGAACAAGAATTGAGACTGTGTACAGTCATACGATACACAATTTTGCCCGAGCGTTTTCTAAAATAATATACCGTTTGCTAGCAAATATATATTGTTTCATTTTGGCTTATTTTGAAACCAAAATATGTGCCAATTCATGGGCAAAAATCTAAAAATCCCTTTGGTGTATCGCAACAAAAAAATTCAGACACAAACAGCGATATATAAGTGCAAAAACTGCTAGAATGAATTTTTGATATATGTATTATTTGCGTTTAAAAAAATATTTTCGAAGCCACTGCAAAACTAAAGAACGATACCTGAAAAGGGGCCTCCCTAGATAGGCAGTGAATGTGTGTGACGTAGGAGCAGTAAGGTTGTCACTAACTGGCGTATGTGATGTATTATCGCCTCTCAGGGGCGGAGTTAGGGTGGAGGGGGATATTGGGATATATCCCCCCTCCCCCAAATTCTATGGAAACAATCGCACTTTCCACTACAGTTCTGAAGCTTTAAAAACACATTATTTTGTAGTCGTGTAGCTTAGTCGCGACACGTTTTGCGTACTTGTATTTTTCATATATCAGCATAGAGGTTTTCGCTTTCTTACTATTTATTATCCTTAAAACTAATAAAATTTATTAAAGTGGTATATTAATTTTATGGTTCGCAAAGTTCTTAAGTAGCTCCATTTTGTACCTAAAAAAAAATTTCCGGGGGAGGACCCCCGGACTTCCACCCCCCCCCCTATATTAGTGTCGTGAATGGGTAATATCCCCCCCTGAAAAAAAATTGTTGGCTACGCCCCTGTGACGCCTGTACGTGCAAGCCACTCAGATGGTTTACAGTGCTGTACTATTATCCTTATTTGTATGGGACTTTAATCGGTGACCACATTATTTTATTCGTGACTAGCATAGCTCAAAGTCTGACGATTGTTCCCACATTTGCGTTTTCCGGATTAGGTTGTTATTTTTCCAGATACAGCCGTCTGGAAAAGCCAATTTTTGTCATTTTGAGGGGCCCAAAAATGATGATTGGAATAAACGTGTCGAATTTTTAAACCATAAGAGTCATAGTTTGAAGCTTGGGTTCTTTTCGTAGATACAAATGTAATGCGCGTTAAATAGTTTCGTCTAAAAAGTTTAGCTGCAACGCATTTGAATCGCAGGTAGAGAGGTCCCTTAATATTATCCGTCCGAGTGGGGGGGGGGATTAAATATCGCCATCTGCTATTTGCATCGACGCAGTGCAAAACAAGTGCAGAGCATGTTAAACTGGTCCTCTATGGAATTGCGTGAGAATATAATTCCAATGCAGCACAACCAGATGTACCCATAAAGAGCGATATTTAATCGCCCCTGGTAAGTAAACACCTGGGCTCCCAGAAGCCAGTTAGTATCTGGTGTACGATACCTCGGGTACCCTGCTCTCGTCATGCGATATTATACCGTCCACGTACCCATCCCCGGTATTGTTTAATTACATGTTACCATTTGTGCAGACTTGTGCGTCTAACTTGTTGTAACAGAGGCGAAAGTTAAAACTGACCGTTCAGCATAAACTGAACACTGCTTACAAACTTCTATAAGCCACTATGCCTCCGTTATTACTATTTGAAATACAAACACTTGCGTGTAACTGACAACTAGTGTAAACACTGTTTCTATGCAACTCTCAAAACTTCACTTCTATAGCCCCAATAAATGTGTTTTTTTATTCTTATAAGTGGAGAGGTTTGTTTATCGGGTGAAAACTTGACTGTCTGCTAGGTTTCATCGCACGTTCAACTTACCAGAAGATAATTGGCTTTACCTTGTACTTGGAGCTGTTGCCCTATTTGACTGAGCCAATAAGAATCTAGCTATTGTAATATTTGATGCCTATTATTGGTCTGTATACAGCTACGTTGTGTCAGGCGTTATAGGTATCACCCAATCATGTATGTCGCAAGAAACTACAGTGTTTTAAATGGTATGCTGGTACAAAACATTTTATGCGATGTTCCATAATCTCTAGTTACAAGTGTTGGGAGGTGTTAAATTTAAAGTGAACCGTCTATATAGCAGACTAAGTATAAACGTTTCTCAGACGAACTTTGCAATAGCTAGGGCCACGATTTTGTCGCGAAAAGATTTTTGCCCCACTTTGTTTCAGTGACTCACGTGCACATCGGCAGTTCTGTTTCAAGGTTATTGGCAGCGTGTCTTTGTTCAGACACGTTTCTCATTTGACTGCACCAATCAGAATAAGATTATTGTGAGTCTGTACGTCTATAACTTGCCAAGGCCAGTGGGAGTAAAATCATCCAATTACAGACGATGTAGCAGAGCTGCAAGTGTGCACCTGACGCATCGAAACCAAATGTTGCAAAAATCTTTTCGCCATAAAATCGTGGCTCTAGCAATAGGTGTTACGAGTTTTCCGCCTATGTAGGCCTATCCATATACGGTAGGAAGAGATGTTGGTTTATCGCGGGAAAACTTGACTGTTTGATGGGTTTCAACGCACGTTCGTCTTATCAGAAGATTACTGGCTTCAGCTTGTACTTGGAGCTGTTGCCCTATTTGTCTGAGCCAATAAGAATCCCGATATTGTAATATGTGATGCCTGTTATTGGTTTGCAGACAACTACGTTTTGTCAGAAGTATATCACCCAACTATACCACACACGTTCTGTGTTAAAACTGTACAGTTCTAATTGGGTTTGTTGAAGAGGGACACAGTGCGTCATATAAACGATAGCCAATATGTGTGCTAAACTGTCAGTGTTATACATAGCATGTTGGAGCCTAGCAAACAATCAACTTGTCCCGCGATACACCAGTGTCTGTAACTATATGTCGTATTACGGCCGGGTGGCTGAAGTGCGTGTTGACACACGTGTGTGTGCGTGCCAGAGCGTGCAGTGGACGTGTTGGCTCGACACAAGATGGTAGCCGGCACAGGCTGGGCTATAAGCGTGAGTGTGTGAATCGTATCACGACCTGCATCTATTAGGAGAGGGGGGGCAGGGTGGGAGAAGGGAGGCGTGTCCGTGGCAAACCTCTGGACCAATGACCGGCCCGGGTTGTACCCTCCCCTCCTCGTGTATCAACCATCACCTCCTGCCCGCCCTGCTCAGATGGTGCGTGGCAGAGCGCTGAGTGTGTGAGTCGTGAGAGGCACAGATAGTGATAGATAGAAGAGGGGGAGGGGGTTGCCTGCGTGTGTGTGTGTGTGTGTGCGTGCTAGCCTAGGTACAGCAGCTGCAGTAGAGCCGCCTGCATTGATCTGCTCATCCTCACAGAGACAGAGGGTACAGACGAATTGCCTGCCTCCACATTCCTCTGCATACTTAAAATGGATTCACAATTACCACGTAACGTACGTACGTGTAAAAGTAGAAACACCGAGTGTATATGCTAGAATTCACATCCTCGCGTAGCGTGCGTACGTAAAAGAGTTGATCAACTTTCTACTTCGTACGTACACTAAGTGGTGGTTGTGATTGCGGCATGTGCAAACGTAATACTCAATTAAATATTAGGCTAATTGAAATTGACAAATAATTTATCTTGTGGTCATAAATTATTTAATTCGCTTTGAAAATTGAAAATAAAGTACGATCGTCTATTAAGGCTCGGTTTCAGTCGCCATATTAAATTTTATTATTTTTCGCTTTTTTGGAATTTTGAGAAAAAATGGCGATTATACCGCAATTTCTATTTACCTTGAGCTACAGTACAAGCATGGCAATAGAGCTAGTAATGTGTAAATTACGATTATTAAAAAAAAAATGCCACACACATTGTGGCGTAATTATATGTTAACAGCTAAATCGCAAGGTCTGTTACTGTTGCGAAATGTAAATATAATTTGAGGCATAATCACATATTCAACAATTTTCTTCTTAGAAATAAAAAAAAAAAAAACGGAAAATAATACAATTTCAATCTGGCGACTGAAACCGAGCATTAACGACATTTTGTTATAACATAACCAATTTCCGCGCATGCCTGGATTAAATGTTATTGTGAATCCAATGTCGAATACTTAACGTAGGTGCGTTTGTTCGTACGAACTCTAAGTGTGGTTGTGTTTATAGGCATGGACTTTGCGACTGAAATATTTGTGCTCCAGTTTGTAACACTACAAAAATGTTTTGTAATGTTTACTAAAAACTTGTACTTTTACAAACTTCTTTGTATATTTACAAACATTTCTGTAAATCTACAAACACATTTTGTATATTTACTGCTAATATTTGGTTTGTAGAGTTACAGATTTTTTTTTTTTGGAAACTAGTTTCCAATTTTTTTTTGTAAAATTACGAAATATTTTGTAAAATTTGTCTAACCTTCAATGTTTATTTTGTTTCAAATCGAAAAATTTACTCATTACCATTTATTTTACTAGTTCCTAAAGGTGTTTACAATATTTATAACCACTTTAAAAGGTTTCACACATCTCACATTTATTACCTGACTGATAATGTTATGATATTAGTTTACAAGATTTTCCTTGTAAATGTACATTTTTTTTACTGCGTATGCATCATGGGCGGAGATTTGCTGACTTTGTATATTTGACGCGCTAGATGCCGCGTCTGGGGTACGGAAACGAGCAGACAATAAGGGCTAGATTGGCTCGCCTAGCGACCTGATTTGAATCATGACCACCACACACGCGCTTGTCAGACGACCAATCTTACTATACCTAAACATAAATCTAAATTATCTTTCCAATATTTTACAGCCTCCAGTGCCCGCTTTTGGAGTTATCTGCCAAATAATTTGAAAACTATTGAAAATTTAAACAATTTTGAACAAAAGTTAACTATTTATTTGCACCAAACAAACATGTAACCTAGCAAAAGTTATTGATTTGATTTTCTCTATTACATGATTTCTTTTTTCTCTATCCCTTCCTTTATTTTGTTCTATACTTGTGATAAGTAATGATATTTGTGTTATAATAGTAATTGTAGATTTAAAGTAATTAATATTGGTAATAACTTACTTAGAATGATTTTGTAAGAATATTGAAATGTAGCCTAACTCAGGATGAAATAGGGCCTATGTGATGAAGGCATTTAACAACTAGCGTACTCAATAACAGTGAACTATAGATTGTCTTAGTTTAGTGTAAAGAGCGCGCGCAATATGCTCGTACGATGTCATAGTAATTCCCATCGCAAAGTTTTGCACGGGATACGAAACCATAACCTCACCCCTTTCGTATGTACATGCTACAGTCCAAAGAAGTTTTATTTATGAGTAGGTTGGCAAAAAGAAATAACTATTGAATTATTTCTCCGTGATCATTCCTTTTTTTCGGGAGACTAACATTTTACTGCTTTTCATATCCTTAATTTTCGAATTTCATAAAATCCTGAATTTTATTTGTAAATATTTACATAAGCTTCATTCTTATTAAAAAATCATCTCGATATCTCAACGGGTATAATCGGTACAGATAATTATTTGAAACCACAGTTAATTTTTTTAACAGCTTTCAAGGACTAATTTCGAAAATTCTAAAAATACTTTTTAGATAGGCCTATTTACTTATGCATCATTTTGGAGAAAAAAATCACCCCACTATCTGAAATTGTTTAGGAGAAATAACGGATTAATGAAAAACACATTTTACGGCATTTCACCTCCTTAATTTCCGAATTTCATGAAATCCAGAATTTCGTCTGTAAATATTTACATAAGCTTCATTCTTATCAAAAAATCATCTTGATATCTCAACGAGTATAATCGGTACAGATAATTATTTGAAACCACAGTTTACTTTTTTAAACGCCTTTCAAGGAAGAATTTCGAAAAATCCTGAAACGACTTTTTTTTTTATATTTACGTAAGATTTAATTTAAAGCAAAGACCATTTCAATATTTCCACTGGTTTAGGAGATAAAAGGGATTAATTAAAAACACGTTTTATTTTCTTTTGAGCTTTCAAGGACGAATTTCGAAAATTCTAAAAATACTTTTAAGATATTTACTTAAGCATCATTATGGATAAAAATTACCCCAGTGTCTGAAATGGTTTAGGATAAATCACGGATTAACGAAAAACTCGTTTTACGGCTTTTCACCTCCTTAGTTTCCGAATTTCGCAAAATCGAAAAATTCGCAAACATGCATTTCATCGGGCAATATTATGAAGTTAAAATATTATGATAGCTTTCCCGGTTAATGAGATATCAGGGATTCTTTGAAATCACATTCAACTCTTTTCATCTGAATTATCGAACTTCAAAAATCCATTCTTCGTGGGTGGCTACGGACCAAGGGGAAGCTTCCCTCAAAATTTCATGGTTCTAGGTCCAGTGGTTTGGGCTGTGCGTTGATGAGTGAGTGAGTGAGTCAGTCAGGAAACTTTATTAAGATAATAACTATCACTGTTTCTGTGTTACTGAAATAAAATGAGACAACTGTACTCAAAAATGTATGGCGCTTAGTAGGCTATGATTAATTACTAGTGGTTATCAAGATTTTCAAGGCTAACTACACGGAATTACTAAGTTTTTTCTCATAAGTACATCTCCCTTATGATAAACTACAAACCGACTGAATAAATACTGTCAGGGCCTGTATTACCACATCCTGATAAAGCAGGCTGATTACCATCTGCTGGACAGGTTATCAACTACTGATAGTCAGCCATTCTGTATTACGACCTCTGAACAGAAACCGGATAGCTATCAGGTAGATATTCGGTTGTGCTTGGTTTGTTTATTCATAAGTTGGTAGTAAATATGTAGCTAGTTGTTTACTTTTTAGTTGAAATTTGTTTCGTTGGGTTGTTGTAGTTTAAAGTTGCGTGAATATTTAAAATTTGCTCTGTTTCTCAAGTTTAACGTCAGCAATTAAATTATTGATTAAAATATAGGCCTATGTGTAAAATACAGTAATAGACCCAGATGAATTAAATTTTATAATTCACGCATGCAACACAAATAATTCTGGTTGAAACAAAACCGATAGGGTGACCTGCGCAATTGTACAGGCGTAACAAATTAGAAATATTTACAAACCTTTTTATTTAATTCCCGAATATAAAACAAATATGTACATGTGTCACTTTAATGAATAGCAAATTCTTTGTAGGAAATATGGCGATACTTTTTTCCATATCTTTTAAATAATTTTTTTAAATATACAAAGAATTATTTAACCGACACTAAGTTCGAAATAGTTAAAATATAGTATTAATAATCGGTTTGAAACCAAAATAAATAATAAAAAAACATTTAAACTGAAATATCTACATAATTACTAACAATCTCATAACTTATATTAAATTTTTCCTGCATTCATCAAAACTTTTAATAGTAGGTCTCCATTTTGTGAACTTGAATTCTAAATGCAACTTCATGATAAACAAACATTATATGACGCCTGGCGTCTGCCACTTACATATTTAAGTTCTGTATAAGTACCTATCTGCAGGTCCTAGCAGCTGATAGCTTATTCTGTAGATAGTATCTCGGATGAGCGATTTCAGAGGGTCGTAATCTACACTTTTCTGGACTATCTTCTAGGTAGGCCTACGTTTTAGCCAGAACTGTATCCGGATGTGGCAGGCCCTTAATCTTTTTATGTTTATGTGTGAATTCATAAATAGTTTATGCAGAGTTTTTGTTTGATTTAAAGCCTAGTAGGCTACTTGAAATTAATTAGTTTCAATGTTTTCTATATATTAGGTATGTTTAACGGCTACTTGCTGAAACTCAGTATTTATAAGTGTCTTTCCGTATTTTGTTTGATATCACATACTGTTATTTTATGGATGTGTTCATTTTTTCTTTCTACATTTATTTTGTAGAAATAATATTCTCGTCTCTGTATTATTATTTTTAATTGCGTTAATTGTAAGATTTGAGGTGTGTGAGACCTAATAGGTTCTGCGTAAGAGGAGGCAAAATTCCCTTTAGAAGGCGTGGTACATAATTCAACGCTAAAATCATTAAGCTATAACAGTAGGTTTCTTGAAGCCAGTTTGCGAAAATTAAACATAGCAGTCCTAGACAATATTACTAGCCAACGTTTTAAATAAAATAGTTTCCAGTGTTGCAAACGTCTGAGGCACAATCTCTGACGCCGGAACCTCGTGCATTTAACTGCGGCGCAATAGATCACGCGTAACGAATTAGAAATTTTGGATAAATGTTCACTCATACAGTTGGCAAACACCATTATCTATGATTGTTATTGAGTATTTTCTCCATACTAGCTTCTAAAAAAGCGCGTAGAAAGTCAATTGATGATTTCAGGGTTTATTTATCGACCACGTACTCTTAAATATCCTATAATCATGCGTTTATGAAGTAAGTAAAACCTAGAAAGGCTTCTTATTCTGAAGGGCAACGGTGCACCTCCGCCTTCAATTTATAGTATTTACCACACTATAGTCTGTTCACATTAAACCGAGTACTCCCCACCACTTGTAGGCTAATATACAAAACCTGTATTCTTTGGGGCAAAATATGTCAATTTTTTAGAGTGGTTAAACGTCTGCACTGGATTTTAATTTCAACGAAGTTTTCCCGACAAAAATATTTAAGACGTTTGCAAAAAAAAAAAAAACAGTGCTCACTTTATCGTGAACAGTCTATTCTGTAGAAGCATTCCTGAGGAGGGCATATCGACAGTTTTGCCGTTCCATACTATAAATGTTAGTTTACTGCACGTTTTACATTGTTTAGTAACAATTTACTTCCATATTATCATATGTTTGTTGGAAGATAAGAAATAGCAGTCGGTCTCATCTTCCAACAAATAAGATATGTCAATAATTTATTACTAAGCAATGTAAAAAAGTGTAGCAGACTTGTGTGTATAGCATGAAATGCCAAAAATGTTGACATGCCTTTAGGTATGCTTTTTGCCGCAAAATTTTGTAAATTAAAGGTGGCCGTTCACCGCTACTCGTTAAGTGTATTCAAGTGGGGAAAATGCATGAGTTTATATTTGTACGACACTGTGTTAGTTTTATAGACGTTACATGTGAGTAGGCTAAACTTTCCAATTGTGAAACGTTTTCACCTCTCATAGTTTTTCAATAGCAGCATGCCAAAGTCAGAATTCGCAAGTTACGGCAACATAGTAATAACAAAAACTAAGTGTCTTTGACTGAGTGAGAGATTTTGGTCAGCGCTCAACATCGAGGTCTTCAGCGCTGGTGAATGGTGACATGAGGTGAGTATGGAGCAGCGCCGGAATGAAGTGGCGGGGGAAACGGGAGATCCCCGAGAAAACTCGCCGGCCAGCGGCATCGTCCGGCTCGATTCCCACATGCGAAGATCCGTGGACCGACCCCGCCGGGAATCGAACCTGGATCGCCTTGGTGGGAGGCGAGAGGTCTGACCATTCGACCAACAAGTGCCTTACTCGAATGAAATAATTTACACTTATTACATGAGATATTATGGGATATGCTAAAATATTTAAAAACACGCAACAGTCCTTTTGCATTTTTTTTTAAATTGACATAAATGAAGTTAATCGTTATAATTTTCAGATCTTTATAAAAAGTACTAAGCAAACTCATTGCATGTTTTTAAATATTTTGGCATATTTGCCAAGATAGGCCTACCTAATTTCAGTAAAAATAATTTCATTCCAGTAAGACGCTTGGTTTTTGATAGGCCTATTACCATGTTCCTGTACTATGAGAAAACTATGAGTGTTGAAAAATTGGTACAAATGGAAAGTATAGTCAGAAGCAATGTCTATAAAGCGATCACTCTGCCGTGCAATACAAAATTATGGATTGATGTCACATGAACTCCCTTAAAATACGTTCGTAAAAACTTATGTTGTTTTCCGCCTTATTAATGGAAATTATTGTTAGCAACGCCGACCTTGAGGAAAGTAGAATGTTAGCTAGGCTTCAACGAGGTTTTCTTATTGGTATGTCCTAATTTGTTTTGACTAATGATAACTCCTTGGTGTGTCCAATCAGACGACATGCAAAACGTCTTAGCAACTTAGGCCTACAGATTTAGAAAATACGCTTCAACGGAATACTATTACGAGGTTTACATCATTTGAAAAAGATTAAGTAAACATTAACGGGGTTGTTGTTTAACGTACTTTTGTTGATTGCGCGTTTTCTGTGAGTTTAGGATAATTATTCTTGAAGTTCAGTACATTCGCTATTAATTGTTTGTAATTCGAAGCTCGAAGCCGCTAGAACATAAATCTAAGTTGGCCAAAAACACCTCCCCCCTTCATTTTCTGTGCGTGTATAGCAGAGAAGCAACGGATATGTAGAGCTGTTCACTAGTAACCCTACTAAATGTGTTAGTGAACTCAGCTTCCTAAATCCTAGATATTCTAAGCCTAAATTATTTAAAGGTGAGTTCAAGATTGGCTAAACTATAGGCTGTTCACTGTCATTTTAGCAGTTTGGGAGACCAACGTGGCAAGAATAATAATCGAGATTACGTAATTGTTAACTCAGTAGAATTGGCTGGAAGGGAAAAAGTAACCAGGGTTTTAAAAGTGATCACTTATCAATATCATGAATAGCTTATAACTTATAAGTGAAAGAATTAATCTATGTGCTATTTGTCAATGTCCAATCTATGTGTTTTTCTCAATTCGCTGACTTATCGCTCCTTGCGAATGCTGGGATGGTTCCTTAACAAAGGCAAAGACTGACTCCTCTCTCAGCTCCTGTCATTGTACCAAGTTGTGTCAATGTCTATTTTTATCAAAAACCACTAGCTCTAATGTGTGGCCCGACAGTTGGCATCGTCAAATGGGGAAGTCTAGGCTGCTAGGCTGAATTAGCTTCAGTGGAAAATATTGAACAGCTTTTAAGTCAGTGTATTATCTACATATACGTTATAGCGTCCATCCTTGCTATGATATAATGTTGCAGTGGGAGCGTGAGTATAGTGACTAATGTTGATAGTGTATAGTGACAGGTACTGAGTATGTATGTTTGTGTATGTTGTACAGAGAAGAGACGACTGAGTCTGTGTGTGGGCTGTGGAGCTCAGATACACGACTAGTACTTACTACGTGTGTGTATAGTGACTAGTGTTGATAGTATATAGTGACAGGTACTGAGTATGTATGTTTGAGTATGTTGTACAGAGAAGAGGCGACTGAGTCTGTGTGTGGGCTGTGGAGCTCAGATACACGACCAGTATATACTACGTGTGTGTATAGTGACTAGTGTTGATAGTGTATAGTGACAGGTACTGAGTATGTATGTTTGTGTTTGTTGTACAGAGAAGAGGCGACTGAGTCTGTGTGTGGGCTGTGGAGCTCAGATACACGACCAGTATATACTTCGTGTGTGTATAGTGACTAGTGTTGATAGTGTATAGTGACAGGTACTGAGTATGTATGTTTGTGTATGTTGTACAGAGAAGAGGCGACTGAGTCTGTGTGTGGGCTGTGGAGCTCAGATACACGACCAGTATATACTACGTGTGTGTATAGTGACTAGTGTTGATAG
>PNEQ01106614.1:0-13624 GCA_003012365.1 Medauroidea extradentata
TCTCAACATTGGTCCACCGAGCAAGCAAAATAAGTGAAGGCGACAATCTACAGAAGGAACTAGACCACCTTACAGCAGCCCTACAAGCCAATGGCTACAAGAAAAGCCAGATAAAACAGGCAATAAACAGACAGCCAAGATTAAACGAAAAAGAAAATTTCAAGAACATTGCTGTTCTCCCATATGTACAAGGTGTATCTGACCGCATAAGCAGACTGCTGAAGAAACACGAAATACACTCTATACAGAAGCCA
This sequence comes from Medauroidea extradentata, assembly GCA_003012365.1. Classification (NCBI taxonomy): domain Eukaryota; kingdom Metazoa; phylum Arthropoda; class Insecta; order Phasmatodea; family Phasmatidae; genus Medauroidea; species Medauroidea extradentata. The sequence goes on from PNEQ01106614.1 coordinate 255, forward strand.
TCAAGAAAACTGGAAACCATTCTACCTTCAACGAAAGACAAGACTCCACCCGAACAACTTGCTGGAGTATACAAAGTTCCATGTTCATGCGGCTTAGTATACATTGGACAAACAGGAAGGAGGATAGCTACCAGGATTAAGGAACACATCTGTGACTACAAACATGACAACTATAGATCAGCAATAGCCGAACATTCATCCATCACTAAACATGAAGTTGAATTCAACCAGTATCAGACCATAGCCAACATCATAAACTACAGAACAAGGACAGTACGAGAAGCCATTGAAATAATAAAACCTCCTGGAAATATCAACAGAGAAGATGGGTATAAACTCAGTAAAATCTGGACAACCATTCTTCAGAAATCAGAGAAAAACACAATCGGTGCTGCTAAACCATCATTGGCAAGTACATCAGCCCATCAGGAGAGGTCAGCTGCGATTGGCTGTCAGGACAGCCAATGAGAACATGCCTCACTCCCATTGGCCGCCTCAGCAGCCAATCACAGGCCAGGCCCCCTGAAACCCCCTATATATAGCGGCCCTCTCTACTCCTGGCCTTCAGTCTACAGTGAGACTCTGATGATGCCTGCTGAAATGTACGGCGAAACGTCGGTTCCTGCAACCACGAAGACGCGGCCCCAGCCCGGAAGCCAAGCCAGTCAACTCGACAACGGCCGCGAAAGCCTGCAGAATTCCATAAAGTTTATATTTTTTTTTTTTTTTTCAGTATTTTCCTTTCCCACGTATTGAGTAGAAGATGAGTCACTAGCTAATGAGTTTTAATGACATTTTCACTTTATGTGGTAACAGAATTTATGGCATCAAATGTTAAGAATATCGTTGCTAGTCACTCAAAAATAACTGTTGTAGGGTGTCCTTGCATTAACCTACTCAGCATCTTGTAACTGTATGTACTGCAGTAGTGTAGCAACGTCGGACGAAATGTTTACAAGTGTGAAGAAGGGGGATGGTGTGAGATGTTGCAGCTGTGAGATAATATATCCTCTGCTGCATTCGACTTGCGCTGAAGAGCAGGAGGAAAATAAGATATATCCCACCAACCTTTAAAGGGGAAAAGAAGGAACCAATTCCAGTCACTGTGTTGAGGTTGTGTGTCCAATCACTGCTAGGCAACGTTGATGCCCATAATGCGATGTAATTTAACACTAATGGAAAATTTAGCAGTGTGTGCCCACATACGGAGCGTTTGAGCATTCGAAGATGGGAAAGGGATAGCAACAAAATGTTTGTGAGAAGGGTGTACGGTCGTAAAAGTGTCAACCCGTGTCAACTTATCCCTCCTTCCCTTCCCCCACCCTTGGGAGAGTCCTGCGGTCTTCAACTGCAGGCTCTATAGCAGTAAGTGTCTCCACGACCAGCTGTCTTCGTGATGTCATTAAAGACAACATTCAAAGCAATATTTGTCTTGGATTAAATGTGTACGTATTTCTAGACGAGGTTTAGATTTTAAAATATCTGTATTAGTCTATATGATCCAGAAGCATTTGTAGGCTCACCTTGAAAATAAAGCTGACACTTTAATATTTTGTCAATTTGATGCTGCTGATTACGAATATTGAGATGCAGACATTGAAATCGGTAGCTTTCTGTCTGAAAATGGCGTCCAAAGGTGGCAGCTCAGTTATCTCACCACTTCATCTTAAAATAGGCATAGTTTCTTTCCTATTAAATATTTTTTTAATTCCGTGAACGGGATTTTGTTTGTCTTGAAATGCGGAAATACATAATTTTTATAAACTGTGTTATGGGTTCATTTAAAATTTTGCTAAAGAAAACATTTTTTTAAATTGTGTTTTACGAACATCAATACTGTGATGTGTTTCATAAAAAATTACGGCAGGAATCAAAAATAGTCTTTATAAATTGAAGACACGTTAATTTTCTAAGTTTTAAAAACAACATACCAATATATTGAAGCATGCGTGAGTGAGTGCACCGAAACTTAGTCACTGCACGCTTTATGAGTGAGACATTTGTGAGCGGCTCAAATCAAAATAAAAGGGAGACTTTCATATTTTGTCGATTTGATACAACTGAATACGAATCAAGAACCAGAAATCGGAATCATTAGCTTTATTTCTGTAAATGGTCTTTAAAAAATGGCGGCTCAGCAGCTGACCACTTTTTATTCAAGTAAGTAGATGAAGTTAATTTTTCTATTCAACATTATTCAATTATGTAAAATACTTCATACGCGATGAATTTCAGAATCAGTAAAACATTTAATTACATAATTACAGTGTACATAATATAATTATATTTTTGTCACAGAAAATAATTTTTAGTATAAACATTAATATTTCTGGCCTTTAAGCTCTGAACTAGTTAAAAAAACTTGTGTATTTTATTTACACTATTAGATATTCACTATCTTCATCCCTTGATATTTGTTTATGTTTAAAACTAATAGACATTAATTTTGTATATTTAAATAGATCTTAGAAAATAATAAATGCAGTGGATATAACTGTTCATAATTATGTTCGAACTTAAAATTTTTAATGAGAGTTCGAAACACTCACCGGAAAATAATTGCTGGGACAAAAAAATGTAGAGAAAATATTAAATAAGTGCAACATTTTCCTTAAATTTCAAAATCACCGACTGTAATACAGAACACAACTCTAAATAAAGCAAATAAGAGCTGTCTTACCTTGTATTTGAAACTTGGTAGTGCTTAACTTCCTTCGTTTGGGATGTTTTATGGTGCCTTCTGCTGGATGTGTGTAATTTTGGAGCTATTTCTGTGCAGGGTGGATACAGTTTTGGTATGGTGATGGCATTTGAAGCACTTTTTTTTTTTTCTTTTACAAATCTAAGAACTCATCACTATCGTCACTTGAAGAAGGCCCTCTCTCCCTCATCTCACGCGCCCCCACGCGAGAACAGTGGCTCGGCCAAAATGGCAGCAACTTTCGGGAGCCAAATAAAATTATAAACACGTGTCCAGACACTTAGAACACACAATATTTGGCTTACTGTCTTTTAAACTTATAAAAAACACAGTTTCCAAAACCTTTTCTTATGATACATCAATAGCAAAATAATTAAATAAAAAAGACTGTGTCACTGGCAGGAAATTAAAGGGGATGGGGGTATTTGCCGCTCCTACGTCACTTCAACGCCCGGGAAAAATCGAAGACTGGAATGGCCCTCTCCACTGGACTAGGCGCCAGCCAGACTGAGTACAGTTCAACACAGTGGAAAACCTTAGTCAAAATTTCAGTTATTTTCAAATAAAACCAAAATAATTACAACAAAAAGTTACTTCGATAAGTTACAAAGCTCTTCAAGACAAATCGTAGACACCCAAAAAGGCTAGTCTATGATGAAATTTAATTAACATGAAACATTAGGTCAAAAACGTGATGTACCTTAAATTTACTTAGATATGATAAATGAACATACAGGGACTTATGTAACATCATATTACTGTGCCTGGACGTGACGTGGACACATTAATTGCAATGGGAAATAATATACTGTATATATAAAACCTTGGCCCATCTGTACAATTATTACTGTTATAACTATTTATTTCTTAATGTATTAAATCTTGTAGTGTTTGCTTCTGCGCGAGCTTATCATGATGGCGCAGCATCATAGTTCATGGCCGTTGGTTGGTAAATACTAGATAAAAGTAATTGTTGGAGATGGTAGCATCACTTTGAGCAGGAATAAGCATACCTCTCAACCGACACTGATTGCCTGCCCAGACACTGACAAACTGGGACATAAACAAGAACACCACTGTAATAGTAGGCCGGGCTTATACTTGCTTTACTGGGCGACCTCGATGCACTGGGCAAACCTAACTCAAGTGTACATATTCAGTAGCCACAAAGCACATGATTTTGTAGCTCTTGAGACCTGATGGTAATAAACACGGGCCAGCTGGTAGTTAATCCCAACCACAGGAAACAAACAAGCAAATTCTCATAAACAAAATTTATTAACTGCCATTTATTAAAAGGGAAAAAAAGAATTGTAAACGGGGTTAAGTTGAATGTTTCGATAATAGTTTACCCAGATCACTTTGTTTGTGGTGCATGTAACTTGTAAACAGTTCAACAATCAGACTCAATTCCAATTTATAAGTAAGCCAAACGTTTTAATAAGCTCAATCTTTTATTTTCAGGAAATCCAAATCAACGGTTTCTGTTCTCCGTTCACTCTAACCTAACATCTGAAATATATAAATAATATTGTATCATTGCACCTTGGCACCTTTTAATTGGCCAGTTTGTGCAGCGTGCCGACGTACTATTTTCAACCGACAAAACAGTGTACAGTTAGCCAACAATATTGCTGAAAATTTCGTACAACATATCAGCATATGAAGGCAGAAATCACATAAAAACTTGAAAAAAATATTGACTTCATGTACAGCTGCAGTATACTTCAATATTCAATTACCATTGTCATGCCATGACTAACAACTATATTCACAAATTATGGTACTGATGTAATAAAAATTTGGTACTGCAACAAAAATTGGCAACAAAATGAGAGATAAATATTACTGTAAAGACATTTCACATTATTTTATACTTATATTTTTGGAAAAATCATGTTTGGTCAATCACAACAATATGTCAATTAGCTTCACATGTAAATATCGTAGACCTATTATAAAAATGTTAAACTATTTATTTGTACCTTATTAACATTACTGCAGTTTATTTAATATTGCAGACTTGTAAATCCACTATGCAACTGTGCAACACAATTTTACTGTTCACATCCAATCTCACATAATATAATTTTCAAGTCTATTGACCATGCAAGCATTGTAGGTGCAAGAATGTCTGAATGAAATAGAATAAAGAATTTTGGTGCAGACCAACTGAAACTGTAAATGAATAAATGGAAAAAAAATATTGGCAGTAGCCACAACATTGACCGTATAAAATATTACACTTGTTTGTGAAATTTGCATAACAGTCAGACTTATTTTTACAGTGGTAATTATTATTGAACTAAACTTTTGGTATTTTCATAAACAAGTATGAGAGTATATAGTACATCCTTAAATACTGGCAGGTGTATCAAGGAACTTGAATGTTTAACGGTGCACGAGTCCATTAATAGCTTGTGAATCAACTGCACGAATGTGTTGTCCACTAACCTTAATTATAGTAATAAACGTATAGCTTCGTAGATTGTGTTTACAACGTTTGTATGTTTGTTATACATGTGTTTCTAAACAGTTTTTTATTAGTTATATTTATGTTATGTATAACAAATATATGCACACGCCCTTGTGTAGGTGATTCGGAATAAAGTGAACACTTAAAAAAGCCCTGATTAATTTCTACTTCTTGCCAGTTTATGTCTTTCTGCCGAATGTAAACACAAATAATGCCATAATGCCATGTGCTTTTATTTACATAGTGTCGTGCAATGTTTACAACTACATTAAACTGCACCGATAAATTTTAGCTAAAATATCTACTCATTAAATGCACGGGGGCTGAATATGAGATATAAAAAAAGTAATCTTAGTTATAAATACCTGCGAGTTAATGTCTGGTTTCTGTACATCGACTAATCTGAACAACACGCACTATTGCCGTTACGAAACTCGTAAATGAGGGCACATTCTATTTGAATTTGTAACGCAAAACCGCCACTAAAACAGACATGATGCACGCTATTCAATAATTCAAGTTTCATTCAGTTCTACTGCAACGAACAACGACGACGCACTTCAGAAACAATAAACAACGTATTTTCTTAACATGTGAAATAAAAAGTATATTGTTTCTAGACAGGCAAACGTAAAGCATTATTTACAGGTTACTGATGGTTTCACATCACTTTGGCAGTGATACTCAAATTAATTTTCAATACTTTTGAATGTGTATATACGCACAACGGACAAACGCACGCAAATGATGCAACTTGGCAGCGAGAACCTAACTCTGATGCCACCTATTGGTGGAGTTTTGAACTGTCTGAAGCGCGAAGCCAGCTGTAAAGACCACGGCGACTCGAGGTCGACGATAACGTCACATAATTCTCGTGCCAATTGAGTCTAATTATACTGTAAGTATGAATGTCAATAAGATCATAAGTAAATATTATGAAGTATATTGAATACAGAGAGGTCGATTTCATCATATGTTCTTTCACTAATGTTGTATTCAAATAGGAAAATACACAGAACTACATGCAATAAATGCTACCAACCATACAAGCAGTAAAGTAACTCTTGTTAGTGGTGGCGTATATGCAGTAACGGCTAGTGATTTTCTTCAAAGGTTGAATCTTTAGTGCTCACTTTATTCCGAATGACCTATAGCTGTATAGTTGTAACACATATTCGGAGGTGCATTGCCAATTATGTTTATAAACGTCTCGTCTAAGTCAGTAAATGACTCTAGAAACAAATTATAATTTCAACACTGTGTGACTTCAGTAAGAAACTATAAGTTCACATTATGTGACTTCAGTAAGAAACTATAACTTCAACACAGCGTACGGAATGTATTATTCAGACAAGTGAGGTAGGGCTATCTTTATGCACAAGTTATTTCATGCTACTGTGTACTACATGCCAAACAGTAGTTGGCCGGTTTATACAATTGTCGTTATACCAGAAAAAATTCACTGGAATATTTAAATGAGAATGAAACGTAGCCAGATTTGCCTAAACTTTTTGTGAGTGCGTCACCTGATGTAAAAATGTGTTATCAGTTAAAAAAAAATTTTTTAAATATAATATTTGTATTTTCGTATTTAAAAATAGGTAACAAACTATTCACAAGAATTTGAAGCAGAATAGTGTACTCTCCAAAAACCATAATAAAAAGTATATATATTATTGTTTCCCAAATGCAAAGAAAAAATTACTATATCATTATCATTCTTTTCTTGTCGTAAGGAATGGTAAATGAAGAGCCCAGCATATGTTCACTCGTTCATGGGTTGGTTTATGCATGACGATGTATTACGTAAATTTGTTATTTGCATCATGAAAAATGATTCATTTTCTCCGGTTGCAACCGAATATTCTTCCATACTTTTCTAAAATACTACCATCATCAACAAAATGTCAGGTTGAAGTCCTGCAAATAAGCTCTGTAAATGTGCTTCCTACACAGGATAAAATTGTCAAGTTCTACAAACTTTGTACAGTGCTTTTCCTAACACTCTTACGTGTGTGATCGCCAAAACAACCACGTTCACAGAATTTTCTACCATTCCAACAACGAAAATATGCATATTGGTACCGTGTTTGGCATACAAGTATGAGTGTCCAGGTAAAAATACACAGTCTTTAATTGAACCAAATTATAACCCTCATTGTTCGTTACAGTAGAATTAATGTCTGTTGTAAGTAAATGTAGTATTTATGCATAAAAAAACTATCGCACAAGGAACAGAAATGATCGATCATGGCCTTATATTTATTAAGAGAATTTTGTTTGTCTTTCTTTTTCTGTTTCAGCTTTGCAGGATTATCAAAGCCACCATTTTATTTTATTTCTTCGTAAGAGAATAAATGGTTTGTTTGGAACAGCTGGTTACTGTGAAAGATTCCTTACTTGCATTAAAAGTACATATATGAAAAATACTGCAACATGTTCAACCACTATTTTGCTCCCTCCCTTGCAGCCTATCTATATTGTGTCTTTTCGGATGTTTTACCCTCCATATAAATAAATGTTAGTAAAAAACACACATTAACGAAATTATTGCTCCATAATCAGTCACTAGACACAACAAATCTCACATGGCCGAAAAGCACAAGTGTACTCCTGGACTATTTTAAGAAATGGGATGAAAAAAATTTGCTGACTAAAGGAAGACTGTGTTTTATGTACTACTTTAACATTTCAAAGCCTCACAGTCAGTAAAGATAACAGAACTTCGAGTGTGCATAAAATGTTTTGGTTTGGCAGGCGAGTGCAGTGACCTAATACGCAACACAGTTGACACTTTTAACAAGCGAACAGTTAAAGTTACTGTAGTGGAGTAACTTTTAAAAATATTTAATTTGCTCATTATAAATAACTTTCTTGCTTTCATCCCCCCTCCCCCAATCTAACTACAAAAATTAAAAATTTTCTCACTGAGCAACTTTTTACGTTTCATTCTGTAACAAAATCATGTAAGGTTATAAAAAAAATTTTTAGTCTTCAGATTTTTTCATTGGCATCCATATTTACAAAGTTATGCAAAATAAAGTTTAGAATACTATTTTTTCATTAGCTCAGAAGTTATGATGTTATATAATTAGTGATGAATGAAAACAAGTGAAGAACAAAGTTTCTCTTTTCGAATTACTAACCCCTTTATAATGGTGCAAATTATAAAACTAATATATCATCCAATGTGCCTTTTGATTCTGTACAATTTACGAAAATTTAAAGATCAATGTTATGTAATGGGCAAAATTTCAAAATAGTTACAAATTATATGTATTTAGGATAACTCTGTAGCTTAAAGACTGAACTGAAAGTGTGTTTTGTAAGCCTCAAGAGAAGGTAGAGAGGAAGCCAGCACTGGACAGGACAGAAAATATGAGCTCTGCAAGGGGCCACGATAAAGTGCCGGAGTGCAGCAAGAGGGATTGGTTTGCTTGTTCGAAGAAACTGCGCCGGTGGCTCAGCTACACTCCAGCAGTGTAACCCCCCGTTCCCCTATTAATTCACTCTGATAGACAGCGAGAGAATTTGGAACGAGGCTCTTTTCTTTTCTCCCCACCCCACTGTCCAAAATGGCATCGACCAAGCAGAGACAGCGCTGGTGGAAGAAAATGTAAATGAAAGATATAGTATGTAGTATTTAAATAGTGTCAAAAGTAAAAGAAAACTATCTTATGTGGGAAACTTGTGTCATTATGCGATGTAAGGTTTATGTAAATAGTTGAAATAATTTTGAAAGAATAATTGGCGGAGGGCCTGTGTCGTGAGGTAGTCGCCGAGACGGGGCGTGGCCTGTTTTCAGGGAAGGTCTATAGTTGGTCAGTTGAGAAACGCAGAGATCACGAGGGTAGTGATTGTCAGGGTGTTGACGCATGAGCGGGGCAGTTGCCTGTGGACTCCTTCGAGAGGAGGTTCACACAGTCAGCTATAAATTCATTTTATTAACATTTTGGAAGTTTTGATTGGAGCAGGTGATTGCTGGGGCCTTAAAAAGGGAAGCTCGTGCTGCCAATTATTGATCGATATTGGATAATTTGCGAAAGCTTAGTTGTGAGGAGGTTGACCAATTTCTGAGTACTTTAACAGTTCGTATTGGGAATAGTGTCACATTGGTTTGATATAATAGATGCTTTGCGGACAAATAGTGTTGATAAAGTTTGCTGCGGGAACCATAATGAAGTGATGTCCTAAAATAGAACGACTGTAGCAAATAAAATCTTGGCGAGATTAAGAGACCTTTTTGAATCGTTACGTTCTTAGCGACTGCCACTGATATAGTCGAGGCCACATCTCTATCGGACACTAGACATGACGATAAGTACGTCGCAAGGAACTGCAATTTCAGTTTGATCATTCATATTATTAAGACTTGAAGAGTTTAATCATTGGTGAGAGACAGGTTGTGTAATTTTAAATGCCCAATAGTGGAGCAGTTTTATAACATGAATCGCCGATCATAAAAGGCCGGGTTCAGTTACAATATGAAATTTGTGGATTTTTTGTAAAAGTGCATGCCAAATACGAGGGCAGTACTTATGACAGTTACCATTAATTGAAAAGAGAAAGCCAAAGTCCATATAACTCTGTACTGCAATCTAAGCGTGAGACGCTCTATAGGCACAGGTTGAACCAACTCAATTCAGAGAGATCGCTCATGCATGCTACCTCAAGGTAGAGAGTCATTCGTGAGAGCTGTCGCGTTTTCGACAAAGGAGAGTAAAGGAATAGAACGAGCAGAGAGAGACTGGAACAACTCGTCAGTCTGTAGTTCATGCTGCTGCTAATACTCGTAAATGATTAACAAGCTGTAAGCTGTTACAAAGGCTTAGGAAAAAAAGAGCAGAGAGAGATTCACTACTTCAAGCTTTTGTTAAGTCACTGCAAAATGTTACATGAAAATGAGTAATGTATGGTCATAAATAATTTGTACTGTAATAAAACAACTTTATGCAAGGAACACAGCTGCCAACTCTTATGATTTTTCCGTACAACGTACGATTTTGTGCCCTATTGTACAGTTGTATGATTCATGTGAATTATTGTATGATTTTCAAGTTGAAATCCCATAATTTCGGTACCGAACAAGTGATATGTAGATCTGACTTACAATGTCGTATTTAATAAAGAAAACTGTAATACCGTAATTTTGGGAACTAGCGTGCTTCATTTATAGCCATTGTACTATATTATTTACCACAGAGTACCGTATTATTCATGCATAGTACGAACGTAACCCGAACTTTGTCAAACACACCCGATAGATTGTAGAAATAGCTGTCGTGACTCATGCAAACAAAAGTCAAGAGACTGTTTTAATTTGATTTGGTTTTCCAATTTACTGTTTCCGTGTAGTAATTGCTCAATAACATGCATCAAATCTTGTGAACTGAAAGAAGCTATTGTTTAATTTGTATGCCAACTCCCTGTAGCTCAGTTGGCTGCGTGGCCAACTTTGGTGCGAGGGGTTCTTGGTTCGATTCTCAGGTCTGGCTGGGTGTTAATTTGTGTTCGTCCAAATGGTCTGAAATATTTGTCTGTATGCGAAATTGTTCTCCGAAGATTATTCTAATATGTCTCCTTGATACTGTAACCTCATATGTTAACTGCACTCTTGGCTGGAGGGCTGTCATAGCAGTGGGTCACAAACAAAAAAAAATTCATATTTTCCCAGCAAGTATTGAAGTGCACGTCATTGTAAACACAAGCTTAAATGTATAATTTGGTTATTGTGGCGGCGTATTTTAGTGCCGGTACTTGTATTGACGTCGCATATTTAATAGTCGTAAAACATAGGAATATTGCAACTTTAATATCTGGGAAATACAAAATTACAGTTTTTACAATTACGTTTTTATATAGTTGCCAAACCGTGCGTATGTTAAAAACTGTTCAAAAATTTAAAGTATGTGGTATTAATATTGTATAATAGATTAAATACTCTCACATCTACGCGTTCAACGATGTACAATTTATTTCTCAAATCCACAGTATTTGCAGTGTCGGACAGTTGTAGTTATATGTGCCAAGCATGATTAAATTGCCTAATTTGCACTCCGTAAGAATTTTTTGTGTTTTTATGTAACTGTGAAAGAGAATTTAAAAGCTGTGTTACCAGAAATCTCAAAGTAGGGGCCTATCTATTGGTGTATTAAAATTGGTAAGTTTTTAAACTTGCAGAAACCAGAACTACCTATACTAGGTTTGTTAAGATTTGTATGAATACATATAAAAATATGAGCAGTATTTGTGATGGTACAACAGAGTACACTAACTCTATTGTAAAATACGTTCAGTAATATCCCTGTTAAGTTTGTTTTCTTTATAATACCTCTAGGGAGGCTATGTAATTGTAGCCATGAACACAACATATGAATAGTAGTAAAAATTTTAGCTAATTTTATTAATTATTCAGCATGTTCTATATTTATTTTGCATACAACATTTTGACATGTTCACAGTGTAGTATTTTATTTAAAAAATAGCCAAAGTGTTTTAGTTCGATGGCACACAACACGTGAAGTGCCACAACTCGTTTATGCACAATTTTACTCATTTTTAAAAGTGTACTATTTCTGAATCCTTGAGGTTGGCAGCTAGGAAAGAATTTTTTTAGATGTGCACGTGACCTGCACATTAAAGACACAGAGAAATTATATACTTTAACTGTTTAAGTAAAATTTTAAGTTGTAATTAAATATATTTTTTAAAAGAAAAAAATAAGAACAATATGTTAAATGCTTAGCAGTAAACTACAGTATTCTCTTAGTTACTTCCTACATACTTTAGCAAGATTATTCACATTTGCAATAATGTTTGGCACATTAAGTGTCTGCTTGCAGAATATGAAGACGAAGGTATTACTACCGACTTCAAGTACGAACACACGTGTCTTTAAAGTGTATAATGTGTATGGCGAGTTTGCAACATCAACTTATGCATATAAAGGTTTACGCTTTCTTTTAACAGACAGTGTTCACTTATACAGAGTGGGGATGAATGGACTGACAAACAGTGGGAAGTGATACTTGAGTAAATAAGAAGTACAAGTTATAGAGACCACTTTGTATCTAAACTTAGTATAAAGAAAGAAATAAGCCTTTGAATTTTGAAATTGGGTCATTCCAAATGAAGTGGTTCAAGCAGTTGCCGGAGCATTTTTAAAAAAAAAATAATTTTTTTGTATTGTATCCTTAACATTTAGGTACTGCAAAAATGGTACTATTTTAATTATATTTCTGCTGGTTTTCTATTAGTGACCATCTTTGTTTGACAGAGTAGAGCATATTTGCGCTACATAGGTGTTTGCAGCAACTGGACTAGCACATTCTCTATTAGTCTTAACATTATCATTCAAGAAACAATTTGTTCAATCAGAAACATGCTCAAAAATGAGGTATATAATTTGCACTTAAATACAATTATACAAGTCATTACAGATTGAAGTGTGGTAACACCATATAACTGTGTCACTTAGTGGAACATATTTGTGGTATGACTGTGTTTTAGTAACAGGCAAACAGTTCTCAAGTCGTTCTTTCAATTCAACTCTCTGCCTGATTATGTCATCACTTTTAAGATAAAAATTAGGGTTGTGCGAGAATGGGATTTTGGCTTCCGAGAAATTTTCAAGAAATAAAAACATTTTCTCGCGAGAAACGAGACGAGAATGAGAAATCATTTTAAAAAAAATTATTTATTGTGAAAATTATTAAAAATATTCATAGATACCTAGTATAAAATTTTTTTATAATTTAGATTTTAAGTATGAATAAAAATAACCTTTGCTAAACTAAGAACAGAAATTATTACATAGGTGTATATTAAATTATAAGCATTCACCTAAGCAGATGTCTATGTTACATGCAGTGGTAAGTATTAAGTAGTAATATACCGTATTTCACCGCATAATCGTCGCATATTTTTTGCCAAACTGGACGCAAAAAATTGAAGGTGCGACCATTATTCGAGGAAAATACCCGTGGTAAAAAAATTTTTTTTTGAACGAACATTTTTCGTCATTAACCCTATTTATATTAAAGTAACTCAATATTATTGACAGAACTATTATCGTATGAACTCTGAAACAATGACTAAATTTCTATAACTTACAAGACCTTGGAGGTTAGGTTAGTTTCGCAATTAAATATGCACATTTGGTGGGAACACATTTTGTGATTAGCAGTATTTACC
>PNEQ01106615.1:0-13626 GCA_003012365.1 Medauroidea extradentata
CACATACATACACATGCATGGGCACACACATACATGTACATGCATGGGCACACACATACATATACATGCATGGGCACACACATACATGCATGTGCATATGTGCATTCACAAGTACACACACATACAAGCACATGCACACACATACATACACATGCATGGGCACACACATACATGTACATGCATGGGCACACACATACATGTACATGCATGGGCACACACATACATATACATGCATGGGCACACACATACATATACATGCATGGGCACACACATACATGTACATGCATGGGCACACACATGTACATGCATGGGCACACACATACATGTACATGCATGGGCACACACATGCACACACCAACACATCAAAACACAAAAATGCAAGCACACAAGCACTTGCATCTTCCAACACAATTTTGTAGCTGCAGCTGGGCAGCGATATTTTCTGCAGATAAAGGCAAGGTCATATATATGTGGTGCCTCTGCTTACATCACAAACAACCGAGTCAAAGTACAAAACTGACTATACAAGTTAACAGGCTAAACAGCACAACAATTTACTCCAAGAGTATTTTAATCTTTTGTGTATATATGAGCAGTGCAATAGACAATGGGCTGCTGAGTGATTTGTAACTCTGTACACTACAGTCGAATGCAGATGCAGTACATCATTACAGAGAAGAAAAAAATACTTCATAAGAATAGATTTGATAATTGATTGTTGCCCGAATAGATAACATATAATCCCATCCTCGGTAGTAAAACATATGGCGTGATTTTATTATTATTATTTTGTGGTATGTCAAAAATTGATACAACTTGATGACTACACAATTACTCTGTAAATATGTGTGGCTGAAACAATTATTTGTTTACTATATTTATTAAAGTTTGTGATGTGAATCTGGTAAATCACAAATATGAGCAGCAAATTTTTATCGCAGAACTCTGATCGTGCTCTATGTTTCTGCTATGGTAGAAGCATGAAACACTTAAGGTTAACAACATGTGCATAAAGAAATTACTTCAAATCATAAATATAGCAGCATCTGGAATTTGTATTTTACAGTGGCAGGAGAGGACACAAACAACGCAACTTGAAAATTCTGATTTACGAAAATTACAATGATGCATAAAATCCCAGACGAAGATGTACGAAGACATATGTTTAGTACATTTTCACGGGATGAATTCCTAAAATGAGCACCCATGTATCCACAGAGATAAACTAACTGTCTAGAGGTGCACCATTACAATTGTGACCAATCTTTCACATAAACTATCACAAAACCCCAATCCTACAATCACGGATTGGACAACTATAGCGATTTTATAACATTATTCAGAACCCATTAAAAAGTAAAAGCTAAGAAGACTATAACGCAAGAAGTTTCCAATTCAAAATACATTTGCCCGCACACAACAGTATCATACATACTAGGGAATATGCCACTTCCATCAATTGGTGGGCCACAGCTGAAAAATCAGTGTAAAACTTTGCATACCTCCGTTGAAACACACCTGAAGCAAGCACCTAGTGAGTATTAGATGCGTCTGATGAGGTCACCCACATGATACATACCCATGAGTGGAGGACACACACTACGCTCTCTGTCTGTGCCTTACCTGCTTTACCCTTCCGTGTCTCTTCCTCCTGCTACGCACTATCTGCACTGCCCCCCCCCCCCCCCCCCCCCCCCCCCCCCCCCCCCCCCCCCCCCCCCCCCCCCCCCCCCACAGCCCCAATTCTCCAATCTGATATAGCCTGCACCCGCTGTACCACTTGGCAACATTATAAGGCTGAAATTTCCTATCACAAAAAAACTTTGCGGGTCAAATGAAGGTAGCATTATAACCAGGAAAACGTTATAAGTGTGAACACTATGAAAGTGTTCTACTGTATTCAATACAGATGCTTTAATTGTTAGTGCATTTAGAGTACACAGTACAAAATCCAGAATTCACGGGTACTAGATTATACGCAACACTGATTTTATGAGGCCATTAAAAGCAACCATCAAAATATTATAAAATTTATCAAATGAAATAAAAAAATATACAAACAATTTTAAAAATCCCAATATAAAGTAATTAAAAATAACACTGCACGTCTTCAGCAGTAAAATGTATGGTTTGTAGAGTTACTACTGTTCACTGGCATGTCACAAAAACAGCGATAATCAGTTAAAAACTGTGGCAGCTGTACATAATTTGAAACGAGAGTGCCGTACAGCACTTGATGGCAGGCTGCCTGCATGAAATGTGAAGGAAACAAAAAACATTCAGGAACAAAGAGAACAACTGAAATAATCCCCATCCTCTCTTCTACTACTACTATCGCCAGTCTCACCATCAGGTACCAAAGTGGTTCGGCAATATAATTTTGTGGTAACATTACCTCAGCACTCCTTGTGCTGCCATCAATTGGGCTATTCCCTTAAAGCAAAGCTTCTAGAATGTTCACATGTCCCTTTCCACTCCTTAAAAGCCTTCTTTGTTTTCCAGCGAGACTGATGGTAGTAACCACACAACCAAGGGTAGAAGAGGAGACATTTTCTTTTAGAGGAGGGTTGATGTGTCACAGTTCACAACAGGAAAAAAACCAAATCCTACGCTCCATAAAAGAGACAAAAAGAGCCAGCCATACACATCTGCTGATATTTTACAATGTTTTGGCTTTCAGCATCTCAAGTTGTTTAATTAAAGAATTCTTAAAATATATTATAAGCACAACACAATAAATTAATAACAACTTCGGCAACAAAGAGTATAACATAAAGACAATCCCTTAGTTTCCATCTACAGACTGCCGAGAGCTCCCTCCTCACTTTTTTTTTGATGACTGTATTTTTTGGAAGAGAGGACACTTGTGATTTTATTACAAACAATACGTTCAAAATCTAACACATTCTAATTTCTCAGAAAAACTGCATGGCCCACAAATTCACCATAGTATAAACATAACTTAATTAGCCTAAAAACGTGACACATGTGTGTCCAACAAACAACTTTGAAGCCAATTTTTTTGCACTGAAGCAGGGTGAACATAGCAGTGGCATCAATACCTTATTGTGATTGGCTATAGTGGTTTCTGCAAAAGACATTAAAATAAAAGGATGACAGAAATATACATCATGTCCTTATATGTTCCAGGGTAAGCTTTTGGATACAAGATTATCTACACCTAAAGTAACACCCCTCTGGAGTGAGGTGACGTAGCGCACATGAAAGCAGAATCAGTAACAGAAAATAGGCATAAAAGCTATTACGAAACTGGACACCATTTACAGCTGGTTTAAGCAACCAGCGATTCGAAATGAAAGCATTTGATATCAGTCTCACCTCAACTACATTATCAAAAAGAAATACATATTCTGCAGTACTTAATCACAGCATTAAAAAAAATTTCACAATTCGAGAACCTGTATTAAATTCATACTCCAACGAGTTACTCTAAACAAAAATCTATTTCAAAAAATTACAAAGACAAACATCTATGTGCTGAACAACCATAATACAAACCTTTAGAAAATTAAAATTGAGAAATACACTACTAGGATGTCTAAAAGGAAGACAAGATTTAGAGGCAGGAATGTTATAACCACTCCACAAAATGCCATGCACAAATACATACACACGTGTAATGTAGGGAGTAAAAACTGTCCCAAATATTTTGCAGTAAGCCATCTGCATATATGTAGGTCTTTTAAGTAAACTCCTCACGTAGTCAACTTATAAAACATCACTCTGATAATATCAAACCTTACTCCTACATTAAGTTAATCAGTCTAATGCTTAATTACAGTTTGTGTGTGGTGTGATAAAACATACAATATTTACAGAACCTTCTGGCAACTTTTTGTCATTTACAGTTTCAAAAATACTTTGTGGTAACAGAACCTCACACAAAAACTACATTTCACTCTACTATGCAACTTAATTTACATTTCTGTACTAAACGAAATATGCACATAGTCACCACTGGGCACTTCCACTTACCTTAACATCACTGTTATAGATCACTTTCTACAACCTTATCATACAGCCTAAAGCTACATTTGATTACAAGACTATTTCTTCACATAACAAGATAAAATTGCACATACGTATATATAACCCCATTTTAATGTTTACCTCCTACAGAAGTTTTCTTTGGTTGCTTATCCTTGCTCCCATGCCTCGCTCCTGCAACAAATAAAATTATTGTTATTAAATATACAAATGCAGTAGAAAGATTTAATATCTATACTATAATCTACAACAGCATTTTTATAATTATAGTACGTCCTCTTTCAACATTGTGGTTAAATTCTTACATTAACAAATAATGCAAAAATTACTTTAAAATTAGGTACATTTACCTACCAGTAAGAAATGTTGGCTAATAGCACCTTGTAAATTTTTGTTCATAAGAAATTTGTAAGTTTTTTACGCATTTCGAAGGATTTGAAATCAATAAAAACCCATTTTTCTAGAAGAGAATTGTTACATTGCACACAGCTTTTCTCCGAAAATAAGTTGCACTATAAAAATTCCCAATTTAAAAAGAATAAAAAAAAAAAAAAAACAAAGAAAGAAACTAATGCAAATAAATACATGTTCTGTCTATTTAAAAATGTAAAGCATTCTCGTTTAAACCTTTTGTATAAATTTTATTTGTAATAAAAGTGAATGTTTGGTGGACAATCATTCTCACAATTTATTTTTTCGCCCCCCCCAAAACTGACATATATTACTTCCATTGTTAAAAAAAATACACCAACAGTTTGCCTACCAAAAAAAACTTTCTCTTTATTCCCTTAAATACTTACTTTTCACTATTTGTATTTTTAAATGATTGAAATTAGCTTTCCAATTTAAATAACCTAACCTGTTCTTGTTGTGTATTTCCAAGAAGCTAGATGATTGTTTGCGCGACGAAAAATGTTTAAGAAAAATATTGAAGTTGGCATAGTAGCTGCACTACAACTTTTCCGGTGCAAGATTTCATGATTACTTTTAAGCACTATCCATTTCACATACGTTCACATCAAAAGAGATGACACACAAAACACCTGTAAATAAAGCAGATCACATTTTCTGATTGAATCCATGCAAGCAACAAACCCGCTTCATGTACAGGATGCACTCAAATTCCTTCTGCAAATTCTTTTCCAACCTGGGCTAACCGAGTGACTTTTTCCACATGCTTCACAGAACAAGAAAAAATTAAGTTATGGTGAAAATCAGTTACTTTATGCAAGGAGACTCCTAGAACTGCTAGTTCACCTTCCTACCACATTGATTCAAAGCCTGCAACTTTATAATGCTAGCCCATTTTTAATTTGCACCAATTCAGTAAAAATATCACATTAATTTTAAGTACACTATTTTTGTTGATAAAATCGAAATACAACAAAAGTCATGCCACACTGAATGTTACCCAATTAAATAAATTGACAGTAGCTTGAGGTACAGGCTGGTACTTCTTGACAGTTACACATAAGGACAAACATATTGCTGCGCAGGTGTGAGGTTGCACGACGTTCGCTGGCTAGGCCAGCTTCATCAGGCAAATGAGTTCAGGCACACTGAGTAATGTCGGCAATGGAAATGTGGTTGGTTGCCCTAGCAGCCAGGGAGGAAGCTAGCCTAGCCAGCGAAATGTTACGTAACTGTGCACATGGGCCGCAATTGGTTTGTTCTTATATATTTGTGTGAATACCTCAACCTACTGTCTATTTATTTAACTGGTTAACCTAGCGGCCAAAACCTTATTCACACACACATACTGAATGTTATTTATTTGTCTGTACATAGTATATGTTTGCATAGCTCACGTCTTAGCAAATAAATGCTAAAAAATAGATTTTCGCTAAAAAAATTTAATGACTTATTTCCAGAACACAGTAATTTATAATTTGATATAAGTGGTAAAAGTAAAGATGGTAGAACAAAGGTGGACTGAAAGTGGTGTGTATGATAGATGGCATTTTTGATACGATGACATACACCAAGAGTTTTCAAATGATGCTAAAAAAAAATCACTGACAAACTTTAAATGAAAAACAGTACCAAAATACAAATGACACAAATATTGAAACAACTTTAAGCAAGGCAACATTAAGCGAGGACTTTCTATGTTTTATTTATGTCATTATACCCAAATAAGAAGAGCAAATGAACCTAATTGTCATAACACAGTTGAGGGGAGGGATTGTAGTATCGCCCCTACATCCTGTGCTCGTATTGTGGTATTACAGCATGATGGCTATGCGCACTTAAAATACTTTCATGGCAGCACACGATGCACGCAGAGTATGGGGCTGGTTGTTAACTGCAGATCACAAGTTGCTGACCACAGTGTCATCTCCACCCTAGATGTCAAACAGCAGCCTCTGCTCTCTTCCCTCTGTGAGCATGCCGTGGCCAAGTGGAAGAGTACACATTAGGAGCTGTACAACACATGTCACACTCTGCCGGTAAGGGGAGGGTTTAAATCTTCCTTCAGGGGTGCTGAGTATCTGGGCTAGCGAGTATGAGAGGTTTCCCTGAAAAGGAGGAGGGATTGCCAAGTGTCCCGAGGAGAGTGGTTTCCTGGGGCACTTAACACTACACAATCTCAAACAGCAGGGTGTGCAAATTCTCGTTTTATATGAAGGGGAAGAGGAAAAAGGGAGGGGGAGGAAAGCATGTTAACCAATCACCTTAAAATAACTCCCGCAGGAGGCGGCGTTTGCGCTCCAAGAGGTGCTTATGCTCCTGGTCGGCTTCGGTCTTTAGTTGCTGTACCCTGGGATGGGGTAAAGGTGCAAGTTTCTTTGGGGTTTTAATAGGGCTTATCAAAGGCCGGTGCATTCGCCGTGCCTCCCTGAGTATACAACTGAAGTTGTCCTTTTTTCTCCTCTATGGCTCATTCTCATTCACTTTGTTTCGTTGGCAAAGTTCAGGGAGCGATGGTGCCTTACCTGAAGTTTTCTGTGGCGGCTGCATTATCCCCACAAGTATGCTAACTACACTATAGGCTAGGGATGGGTTGGAACTGAGTGTCGGTTCTCGTCTTCAAACCAAACCTTACAAGCTCGTTTATAAAAATAATAATTAATGCAATACATATATTAATTAGAACGTGGGAAAAAAACAAGAAAACCCAATGTCTAGCAAAATAATTTTTACATAACGATGTATTTCTTCCTTACCAACGGTAATAAAACAATAGAAACAATACACAAGTACTAGTTCCACAGATGTGATCACGGTGCGAGTCATGTAGTGCTGTGCTAACAGTCTCTGTGCCAAAGACAGACACTAGCTCTAACGTCAATAAACAAGTTGGCTGGATAATATTACTGCGGCATTCGCAAGCAGCAAAATTTTGCTTGGGGCTTCGTTTTCAATTATATAAAAGTAAACGCAGCCTATGAGGGAAAAGTTTTTATTTACAATATCCTTGTTGATTGACTGGTACTTAGTTGTAAAGTACATTCTTCCAAGCATTATTCCCGGTAACGTGATTACTACTTTATAAAAACTTCAAGATGGCGCTCATGCAACAGTTATGAAAAAGAAGATTGATAGTTGGTATGACTGGTGCAAAATGGGAAAACAATGCATGACACCCACTTTACTCATGATGCCAAGGACAAACGAAAATGAAAACTCGTTTACATAGCTACGCGGCAATAAATTTGGATATGGATAGTGAAGAATTGCAAAATATGTGAGTGTAGCTGCAGTAAATACAGTATTTTTCTTATCCCATAGTAATATTCTTGATGTTGAACAATTACCTCAAATGTGGGGCAGCATTTTGTTACTGACAGTGAAAATGAACTTAATGCCAAATATTTATTATGAAACAAACGCATTTCCAGAACAAAATCAAAATCAACGTGCGACAATTGTTGTGAATATGGTAAGCTAACAAAAAATAAAAACAGTTTATAGAGGCTCTATAATATATTGGAAGTGGAACCGAAAATCGAGAACCGACTTTTAAGAATCAAACCGAGAACCGGAACCAGTAAAAAATTGGAACCGACCAATCCCTACTATAGGCTACTGCCTGTCTGCGCTTTGCCGCTGCTTCAGCGTTACGTCCCTCAATTAATTCCCTTTCCTCCTGGGAAATGTTGATCACTAAATACTCAGTATCCGACATGAGTTATTTAAAATTAATTAGAAATGAAACTAGGAAAATTCACTTGAACTGTTTTATATTGTATCTCAAGAAATACAATTCACAAATCACTATTATTTACACTTTCACTTTACAGATTTACAATACTGATCGTCACTGGTTTATACAACAATGCTCACTCTTTTCTTACTAACTTGACAGTGTAGTCGTTTACTACGAAGCCCCGGTACTTCTCACAGATTCCGCTTCCAGCGGAAGTAGATACACGCCATGTGACGGCTAAATTACTAGTGATAAGGTGCGTTCCCTTATTACTGCCTGAGTGGCTAGGGCACGTCTTAACCGCTCCTCGAACAAGATTCGGCACAGGAGAAGGTGGGATCAGGCTTTGGCTTCCTTCTCAGGCAGCAACCCAAAGGTTATAGGGGAACGGCAGAGTTCAACTTCCTTCTCAGGAAGCAAACTCAGGTTATAGGGGACATTGGATTTCAGCTTCCTCCTCAGGCAGCAACCCAAAATTTATAGGGAATGTCGGATTTCAGTTTCTTTCTCAGGCAGCAACCCTATCGAGGATGGAGGTGGTGCCTAGGCTTTGCTCGGGGAGGAGTCCCGAGCGCTAGACTGGTAATTTGGCTAGGCGAGCGCCTGCCTTATATACCCCTGAGGGGGGCTTAAAGTCCCGTAAGTGGGTGGTGAAAATGACCGCTGCTAGAGGGGAGGCAGTCTGCTGGCTTACAGGCAGGCCACTCCCAACACCCACAAATCTCTTACTACTTGGCCAAAAATACGTTTCTGCACTTCAGACTTTCCTGCAGGACCGTAAAAATGTCAGTGTGGCCAAAAGAATACATACACAGTACTAAATAATTACACAAAATTAGTACACATCTTTCCTCTTTCCAAAGTTCATAATTCTCCACCGGGCACGGTTAGCTTAGCGTCCATGTTCTTTTACATTCATCATTGGCGGATGTAAACATACAAACACAAAAACGGTAAAATATAAATATCTCCAACCTTACGTTTTACGTTTTTACAGCAACATGGCTCACAATGAAGGATGTACGTGACCCTTGGTCACAAACAAGGTAGGCCTAGTTCTCAAACATTTGTAAAATACAGGGCCGAGAGGAAAATATATACCAGGCAGTCCTTAAAGGGTGTGTCCACTGATAAGCGGAAAGAGACTTTTATTTTCAAAGAAAGTAGCTTAGGCTATTATTGCATGACTAACTATACTCAGATATATCAAAATGCGCTTGTTACGACCGTGGGCAAGCAGGCAGGCAGGCAGGCAGGCAGGCAGGCAGGTGCATGCCTGCACACACATGCACACGCGTAAAATACAGTATTTTAACACTTATTGGCTGGGAATTGAATGATAAACCGTATATGGTAGGCTTTCAGATATCTGCTAAACATAAATATATTGTGTTCTGCTACCGATGAAATGACGACAACACATATTACCGTCAGCCAAGGCACAGGCCATTCATACAGTTTGTGACAGCTGCTGGCCAGCTGGGACATACCAAGTTTACGGAATGTGAAGAGGTGCCAAGACACCTAGATTCCATTGTCTCACTTGCCCAATCTGATGAGCGAGCAACTAGGCACTCGCAGCATGGCATGTGGCGACGTGGAGAACGAAGACAGAGATAGAGTTTAATTGCTCCACCAGAAAGAGCCACAGCATAGTGCACTTCGTAAGCACCAACAACTGCCGACAGTATGCAGTATACATTGCTACTGCTGCTGCAGCTGCAGAGTATTTACCCGCTGTGCAGCTCGAGCCTTCAGCATCGTTATTGTAAATCTTCCAACATGTTAGAGCCACTTAGTGGCGAGTATGCACCACAGCCATTGGCCACCTTTAGGAGTATGTTGAATTTAATGGGTGCATTTAGACGGAGCCACAGCAGTGGCCTCAACAGGCGCCAGTGGCGTGCCTTCGCTACTGATCATGCCATAAGGCGTCTGTGGTAGTAGTAGCGGACCATTGGTTGACATTGGCCTCTTCTGAGGAGTTGAGCAGACAAGTAGTGTTTTGTAGAGTGACGATGTCAACAATGTCTGGTAAAACAAGGGAAACACTGCAGTGGATTGTAAATTTGTTAGAACAGATTTTATATCGGCCATTGAGGCACAACCTGCGATTTGGAACTTTGAAACATCAGAATATAGTGATAATGTGGCGACGGAACGAGCATGGCGGACCATTTGTACAAATGTGGACCCGTGTTTCAAAGATAGAGACACAAGCAAAAAGAATACATTGGTTGGGTAAGAAGGTTTAATCACAGAATAACAAATGCTATCAGAAGTGGCAGAAGGGCACTTTTTCATTGTTGTACCGTACTTTTTCGCATATAATGCGATAATTTTTTGCCGATTTCAGTGGTCCCAAATCACTATTCGCATTATACGCGGGGTCGCATTATATTGGTGCGCAAAAGGATAAATAATCCCGGGGTCTACCTATACGCCATTTTTGCGCGACGCAGTGTTATGGCTGGGAGGGGGGTACAGCGGGAACCTCGTCTCGACGAAAATACTGCTATAACGACAGTATTTTTGTGCACCGTCAATTTCTGTATTAAATACAACGTTAATTAATTTGTTTAATACGAGAGCATTTTCAAGGTTGCGTACGTTATGACAGAAAAACGGCAGTACGTATGCAGAATGGGTCAAGTAAACAACTCGTGGCACGCTCGGAACTCGGAAGCGTACATCAAGAGTTGCGAGAAAGAATCGATTGTACGCGGCATCCCGTACATCTGGTGGTGCGCTCTTGCCGCGAAACTCGGAAACTATAATACTGACGGAGCAAGCATCACAGTGATACGCGGAGATCAATATTTTGCGCTGAGTCGACTCTATATCGACACGTGTACACACAAAGAAAATTGTGCCACCTTTGTCTCCTGGCGGTAGTAGTCCACGCTAGAGGCCAACGCCCAACGCAGCCATGTTTGCAAGATAGCGTTATTTATATAACTAAGCATTCAGATGAGCATTATTTTCTTTTGTTCATACACAAAATTTTTTTTCCGTGATGTTTCGAAGTGCGTATACTGTGCCATTGTTTTAATGCGTGTATTAGTTTCACATAAGTAGATGAATTATCAACACTGCATGGTCATTCGTCCACGAATGTTACCGTATACGTTAAGGTATAAAAGTGAAACTTTTTTAATGTGTTTATAAGACATTGACATTACATTGCTGAGAATATAGTACCCCAAAAAATGTTTGTTTTTGAGAAAAAAAAAATTGAAACTTCTGGTTTTTCGAAAAACAATATTATTTTGAAATTTTATTGTTTTTTTTTTAGAGGTAGCAATAGCGTGAATGTATATAAAATTTTATTAAAATCGTTGCAGTGGTGCTTCTATTATAACCACGTTGACATAACGTAGGTGCAATACATGCAAAGCCAGTCCTGACGACAGCTAAGCAGACGTGGGCTACTAACGTAGCGTAGGTCTGGCAACGGTGGCAACAACACTGACGCCCCCTCCTTCACTAGACTCGCTTCCCATCCTCTTGTTTACCGTTACTGGTCTGCATCATTCCCTCCCTCCGCTGCTTTCCGCCACCCCTTCCCTATCGTTTGCTTGGATGCTCTGCCCTAGATCTTCTTTCGTGCCGCCGGCTGCCACACTACCTACCCGCACGGCCCGAGCCTCGGCACACAGCATTCACTGTACACATTATACGCCCATGCAATTTTATTTTTCAATTTGAGTGGTTCAAAATTGCCATTCGCACTATATGCGAGGTCGCATTACATGCGGAAAAATACGGTAATCATAGCAGCTCTTGGGGCGTACAGGAATGTAAACAAAGCCACATGTGTACAATATAACCACCTGCATTGTTATAAATAGTGTCAAAAGATAATAAATTAATTTAATATTTATAAATAGTAACTGTGGAAACACTGGACTCATCATAACAGAATTATTAATGCGATCAGAAGCAATGAATGGAAGTTTTTTAATTGTTGTTACCGTAACATCTCTTGGTGCTTAAAAGAATGTAAACAAGGCCACATAAAATTATAAAAGTTTGAAATAATGTCTGCCGCATAATATACGTATTTACAATAACGTATCCTTTCACATAGTCACCATCTGTTACATACAAAAGCAACATACAAGTATTACTGTAAAATACATAACCTGACATACATAAAATGTACATTCGTAGCAGTACGATTAATTCCTACTCTTTGTAGCAGATCTTGTCAAACTTGAAAGGCAATGTCCCCTGTGGACTAACAAAGTACTGTGTAAATACTGTGCAAATATGTCCCTTATTTTGTTTGCTACTCTTCCCCCTGGAGCAGTCACCACTTTTCACCATTTTTCCATAGACTACACAGATGTGGCTGATAACTGCCACCCAGTCGCTGGCATGGGCTTCTACTGTTTCCAGTGGCTGTGGCGCGCGCTCGCCACTGAAAGTGGCCCCGGTTAAACAGGCTCTTAAGCAGTGCTGAACCGTACAGTGAAACCTCACATTTACATTCTCGTTATTTACGTTTTCCTGTGATTTGCACTTTTTTCTTCAGGTCCACTTCTTTTGCCATTTAGTGTAATATTAAATTTTCCCGCATATCACAGCACCAAAATCTTATTCATCCCGCTGTTTACGTTTTACGTCACCCGAGGCCATTAAAAAAACAAGATGTCAGAGTCGTACATGACGAAGAAAGGACCTCTAAAAACTTGTTTGGAAACAGAAAGGAGAAGAAACACCACACCCAAAGATGGTGATCACATGCAAAGCCATAGAAGAATGACAGTGATTGTGTGTACTGCTTGCGCTCACGGCACAATAAATCCCAGATGGCGGCAAGAGTATTGCCGCCGCCAGCACTTCAGACTGTCTCCAACGCTATCGATCGCAGTATTCACGTTGGCAACATTGATCTCTTTATATGCGTTCATTTGTCTTTGTTGTTTTTAAATGCAAATAACAGCAACTTTAACATAAAATTTTCTAAACGTGTTTGAAAAGATTTTATTATAAATCAGTTGTGTTTTAAAACAATATCCACTTTAGTTTAGTGTGTTTAGATGGTTATATAACGGTAAAGTAATTGACAAAAAGTAGCTGACAACATTTTTGATAAAACAAAAATTGAAAATCAAGGAGAAGTGTGAGTAGTAGTTTGTAGGAACATGTGTTGATCTGAGTAAAGAACCTTCCATTTCGGTTCAAATGCATACTATTATCTACTGTCTAAATTCGTGATAGCATTGCAATAAATTATTTAATGCTGAACAATGTTAAGCCGCGCATCGACATTGCGAGGCTTCCTCGCGAGGCAGCCTCGCGAGGCAGGAAAGATCGCGAGGCTGCCTCGTGATGCACGTGAACTACACGAGGCTGCCGCGCGAGGCAAGCCGAGGCATCAGTAGCTGCGAGGCAATCATGGCATCGCCAGCACGAACTGCTGCGGCCGCGTTTATCGTGATACACCAAGTTTTGAAAAAAAG
>PNEQ01106616.1:0-13623 GCA_003012365.1 Medauroidea extradentata
CCCGCGACTCTTGTTAAGGTAGCACAGGCGGGAGAAACCCGCGACTCTTGTTAAGGTAGCACAGGCGAGAGTACCAACGACTCACTTAAGGTAGCACAGGCGGCAGTACCAGCGTACCCGCGGTTCAGTTAAGGTAGTACAGGCGACAGTATCCGCGACTCAGTGGTGCATGGAATCTGACTTGAAACCTCCACGTGATGACCACTGGGCTACGCTCCTTTTATAGCGAAAGGAGCGGCAAATACCAGGCAACAGTGACCATCCACGGCAGTATTCTTGGACATTCTCTAGATAGTATTTTCTGCCCGCTGGTATGAAAAGTGACCCAGGACACAAGAGAGTAGGACTGTCTTTATTTTTTTTTTGTTAATTTTTGTTGATGGCGTTTGTGTGCCATTACTGCGATCTTGCTTGTAGCACGAAAATTGGGCGCTGGCAACATGAGCGGCGGCGCCATGCGAGAAATTGCAACCTAGCATTGCCTGATCCTTCGGGTTCACATGCCCTATGGTCTGAAGAAGAGCTATCTATGATAGCTCGAGAAGAACTTAGCCTATTTTCTCTAGAGAAAAGGAGTGTTAATAAAGCGCTTCTCAAACACTTTCATGAAAGAGGGCTTCTAACCCACAGAACCCTGAAAAGCCTTAAGTCACAATGTAAGTTCCCGAGGTACAGAGACCTGTTCAAGAATGTGCAACAACAGGAACAAGTTACAAGGGAAGGGATTAGACCTGGAGATGGACAAGTAACAACAGTAGCTCAGTCAGAAGTTGAAATTGGTGACGAACATATGATCTATGGATTAAGATGTTGAGGGGTCAACTTTCCTCATTAGATGAGATGGTAGGCCTAGGTAAAAAGGATTTATTAAATCATGCATTGCAACAGGCCATAGAAGCAGAGGATCCATCTTACAGGTTGAACAAGTGGTTCCATTCAAGATTTAACCTGACGGATAGGGTTAACTCTGCTAAGAGGAGGCGTGATGATGAACAGCAACCTCTAACAGCCAGGGGCAAGAGAAGATGGGAGTATGCCAAAATACAACAGCTATGGAGATTAGACCGGGCCCGTGCTGCAAGGTCAGTACTTAATGGATCAGATGGGTCTGAGGGGGAAATACCCGAGGGCACAGCTGAATAGTGGGCTGCGGTCTTTTAGAAAGGGGATGGGCTCCAGCAAATGACATATCAGGAGAATCCCTATGTTTATAAGTATCAACTTGAAGGCCCAATAACTGAAGAGGAGGTGACGAGAAATATCCTGAAAGGCCAGACTTCTGTGGGACTAGAAGATATTACAAGGCAAGAATGGGAGATGTTGCCTGCCAAGGCCCAGCAGATGATTTTAACATCATCCTGTACAGTGGGAAAATACCATGATGGTTTTCTAAATCCAGAACAGTGCTGATTAAAAAGAAGGATCAGCCTATCTTGCCCGGAGACTTTACACCTATATCCATTACCTCCATTGTAACCAGGCATCTTCACAAGATCCTAGCCTCTATATTAGTCAGAAAGTGCAGTTTGTTACAGCACAGCGCACCTTCATCCATGCTGATGGATTGGCTGAGAATCTCTATTTGCTGCAGGAGGCTCTCCATAAGTCAAGATGTAAAAGAGACAAGTTCACATGGCCATTTTGGATATCAAGAAGGCCATTGATTCGGTGGACCAATTTGAGCTACTTCAGCTGCTCAAGAGGAAAGGGTTCCCATGTCGACTGGTGAAGCACATTACTGAAATGTACCAGAAATACATTACTACCATACAAGTTCCAGGACAAATATTGGATAATGTTAAACTGAATGCAGGAGTGCGCCAAAGGGACCCCCTGTCTCCCATGCTGTTTAATATAGTCATGGATGAAGGGCTCAACGACTTGCCGCAGGAAGTAGGGTTCCAGTTACGATCAAGAGTATCTCATCTTGCCTTTGCAGACGATTTGATTCTGCTGGCAGATTCACAAGCCAGGCTTTCGGCAAATTTGGAAAGGCTAACTGATAGTCTCAGAAGATATGGGCTAGAATTTTCACCGGCCAAATCAAGTGCTCTTTCACTCTTGTCGCTGACAAAGCAGAAGAAAATTGAAGTGGCTACAACCCCAATGTTCCAGCTGAATGGGGAAGCACTACATCAGATGAAGATGAATGTTGGAGGTACTTAGAGATCTCATTTACCTCACATGGTGTTAGAAACCATATAAATGAGGTAAAGGAAAAGTTATTAAGAGTGACCAAGGCACAGTTGAAGCCTGACCAGCGACTTGAGCTGTTGAAGCGATATCTGCTTCCGTCGATGATGTACTCCCTATCCTTTGCTGGAATAAATAAGGGCATACTAAAAGCCCTGGATGTTGCCATTTGAGCTGCTGCGAGAAAATGGCTAAAATTGCCGCATGATCTATGCAAGCCATTTTTCCATACCCCGACAAGGTCTGGGGGGGAGAGGTATTCCAGCGCTGGTTAACAGTGTGCCAGTATGGTTACTTCAACAGATTAAGAATGTGACCACGTCTACATACCAACCGGCCAGGGAACTGGTACAGTGTCCAGTGTTCTCTAGGCATATGGCATGGGCAGAGGACATGGGGAAGAAATAGAGACGAGTTGCTGGATACATAACATCGTCTTGATAAATGTGGATGAGGCAACTCCATGATACTGTTGATGGAAAAGATATGGCGGGAAGTGAAGGATCCCCCTTCTCCACGGCATGGATTGCGAGTAGAGTCCATCCAATACCCGGAAAGGATTATATATCCTATTTGCAAGTCCTCACGAATTCACTTCCCACAAGGATGAGACTCACTAGGGGAATATCAGAGAACAGGCCGAATTGTCGTACTGGGTGCACACATAATGAAACTGCATACGTCATTTAACAGTGAGAGGACACATAACGTTAAGAGTGCGGGGGCATGATTACATCGTGCATCAAGTGCAAGAACACCTTGTCAAGAAGAAGGGTTTGGAGGTAAAGCAAGAATTAAGACTCGCAACTAATGCTGGGCCGAGGAAGCCGGACCTCATAGTAGTTGATAAAACCAACAAGAAAGTGACAGTGGTGAATGTACAGATTGTACAGACAACTGAGATGGAATGCTGGAATGATAAGAGGGACTATAAGAATAATTAGGACCTCATTAACCAGCTTCGGAAGATGTTCGACATGGATGAGGTTGTGGTGGAGCTCCTTACCATTTCTTGGAAGGGGGTATAGGCGTCATCATCTGCATTAGCCCTTACAGGTCTGTTGGCTAAGATTTGTGCTATTCTCTCACTACAAAGGTTCTGTGGGGAACCTATATGTGCTGGAGACAGTTTAATAGATCGACAGTGATGGCCAGGAGGGTCTACGCTTGAGTACTTTCCTTATGTTAGTGTGTGTTAGGTGGTGGATTACTCACCAGTGCAGCGAAAATATGTATTTTGTATTTGAGGGAGAAGCCCCCATGCTAGTCCCTATCTCATAGTTGAATGAATAGGGAAGAATGAAGAGGAAGAAGAGCTGAAGAGGAGAGGGGAGGTTAGTCTTTATCCCCTTCGCATGTTTTACGAATACCTATTCCCTCCGCTTTATGGGCCTATCCTTCCTATAGTTAACTCCTTATCCAATATTGATTGTGCCATTTTTCAGTTTTCTTTGGTTGGGCAGAGAGTGCCTGTTTTAGTTTCTATATACATACTTCAGAAACTTGGAGGAAGGCGGGTCAGGGTCGCCGGGTTGTGCCTCCACGTGGCTCTCCGCGTAAACTATAGTATTTTTATACTATAGGCGAAATCGACCTTCTTATGAACCTCCCTCCAAGCTAATCCATTCTATGCTGCAGGAGTAAGAACAGATACCACAGGCGGCCAGGCGGCAGTACCCGCGACTCAGTTAAGGTAGCACAAGCAGCAGTACCCGCGACTCGGTGGTGCATGTAATCTGACCAGGAACCTCCTTGTGGTGACCACTGGGCAACACTCCTTTTATAACAAAAGGAGCGGCTAATACCAGGCTACAGTAGCGGTCCAACAGTGGAGTGTTACACTTCGTAAATTAGTTTTCCCTTAGCTGGTTAAGGGGTCTGCTGGACACCAGGGTGTTTGGAGTTTTGTTTGTTTTATTGTGATCGTCAGTATGGCCTACTCGTGCAATTATTGTGATCGTACTTTCACCACACAGAGTGGAGCATCTCAACATGAAATAAGGGGGCACCTAGCCTATACAATCAGGCGCTACCTGATCCTGCCCGATCTCATGCATTTTGGTCGGAAGAGGAACTACATATTGTGGTGAATGAAGAACTTTCGCTCTCAGTAGGTGAGCTTAAGCGAGTGAATATTCCTCTATTGAAGAGGTTGCATGGGAAAGGACTGCTCTTCCATAGGAGTCGTGAGAGCCTGAAAGGGCAGAGGAAGCAGAAGGCATATAAAGATCTTCTCAGTATCCTTCAGGTGGGGTCTGAGATAGGTGGTGGGCCTGTGCTGGAGGTTCTTGGTCCTGGTGATAAAAGAGTGAGTAATGAAGGTGATACCAGTGCAAATCGACCGATCTGGTTGGAGTACTTCCAGGAGTTGAAAAGAGGGTTGGCATCCTCTAAAGGTGGTGGAAATGTTTCCTTGCATTATGGATGCGGTGGAAAAGGCTGTGGAGGGTTGTGACCTGTCTGCACGACGAAACCAATGGTTCAATAGCAGTTTCGTCCTTTTTGAGGTTAGACCCTTAAGGATTCATTGGAAGAAAATGATGCCTGTGAAATCTAGGCGCCAGATTAGGAGGGATCTCTATGCAGACACCCAGAAACTTTGGTCGAAGGATCGGGTACAAGTTGCTCGGGATGTGTCGAATGGCTTGTTGGGGGAAGAGGTTCAGGTTACTGGTGGAGCCCTTGAGTGGTGGGGCGGCCTGTTTGAACAGGGTGAAGGGTTGGAGAGGAACCTGGGAAAACGTATGATGGTGAGGATATCTACGGGTTGGATAGGTCGATTATGGAGGACAAGGTGATCAAAGGAGCCCTGAAGGGGCAGACGGCTGTTGGTCCGGAGGGGATCTGTTGCGGGAGTGGGGACCAATCCCATTGCTTGTTAGCTGGTTGTCCTGAATACGATCTTCTTCTCTGGCAAAATGCCGAAATGGATGTACAGGTCGAGGACACTACTTCTTCTTAAGAAGTAGAATGCAGGAAGACCGGAAGTTTTTAGGCCTGTGCGATTGTAATGTAGTTTGTGTCGAAATGTACCTCTTGTTTCATGCTCTTGTTCTATTCTGTACAACATAGGGTATGGAGTGAGGGGTGAGTTAACTGTTCACCCCGCACCCCACACAATCTGTTACAGGAGATGCAGAAACCAGATCCAACACCACCTGCAGCATCACTAGAGGCCATTGGGGAGCTCGCCGTGGCCGCTGCCGTCCCCGAGAAATGCGTGGATGCAGCTTCGGAGGAAGGCCCACACGACCCATCTGAAGGTGGTGGTACCTCTGGCATCCTACTTCGCTGGAGGCCAATCGCCTTCGTTCGAGTGAGTGGAGAGCTTGCACCAATGTTGGCGCAGACATAGGCGATGGGAGCGCGACGTGGAGAGATGGTCACGGCACCACATCGGAGCTGGACCATCAGGTTTTAACCCCCAGACCTTCTACGGGGGTCTAGAGAAGGCTCATCAACTAGCCCAGTTGGAGCAGCCCCACATGATTCGCACCGCCATACAGTACATCGTCAGGGAGACGTATCCGGGGGGCCGACACATACTATACCGTGACACCATGTACAGTATGATGAAGGTAGCTACAGACAATATCCCCATCGACCCCAACATTTTGAAATGGCTGGTGGAGGAGGCGTGTCTGCGTCCGGGCTGGGCCATGGTCTGGGAGGTTTCATACCGGGACCAGATCATCGCCCTTGGTCGGCGCACGATGGACTGGAGCAGCGGGCGCCCACTCATGGAGAGATCCTGCCCGCTGGATGTACTGCTGCTGCACTCCCTGGAAGCCTAAGATCGTCAGATGCATGTGCGTGTTTTCCCCAGCTCTATTATCCGTCTTATCACCCTATATGTTTCTACAACATAACATCAGCACAGCGCAGTGGCATGTTTTTAACACCCAAGTGCGGTCAGCTTAGATTGGGTCTGAAAGTAGGACTTGCTTTGGGGGGAAACCGCAAAGATGTCCTGAGGTCCCCCCTCGCCTAGGCTAACTACCGGAAGGTAGGAAGTGGTCAGGTACCTGCTAGGGTTAAGAGGTCTGCGACTCCGCAGTCCGCCAGTGCCTGGCGGCAATAGGGATGAGGCGGCCACAGTAAATGTTTCAGACTGTAATCCTCCAGACAGACTTTGTGCCAAGTAGGGAAGGCGCGATTATCCTTAATGGCTAAATGTGGAATTGACTTGTGTTGTCTTCTGCGATTGACTTGTTCGGTTTGTTGTGCAACATCACGTAAACTGACCATGTTTGTAGTCTTTAAGATCAATAACGGCCGTAATTTCTCACTGGAAATAGAATAGCACTTGAAATATTTATTCCCATTTGTTACTAATAACCTTTATAATTGGTAATGCTCAAGTTGCTCGTAACTTGTATATTTTAGGCGGTACGAATTTTTTTGTCGTTCTAATTATTGATACTTAATGAATTTGGACGCGGACGCTGTAAGATAGCCATGTATGATGTCACGTGAGATATACGGGAATCGTTCAGTATTGCTTACATAGGTTAATGTAACGTGACAACTTGTGTTGCATTAAGTTATATAAGTGATACGTAGGTAAATAATTTCGTACATTATATATTATATATATAACTATGTATATATACAATATATTTAAATAGTTATATTTATATAAGTTAGGGTGAAAATAATATTAATTGCGTAAATATTAGTCGATGAGTGGGCACATAGAAAAATAATTTTCTTAAATAATGACAGTGTCTTTCAAGTAATGTAGAGCCTGTGTGCAAAAAATTTTGCGAATTACGAAAGTTTTGCTACTTACGTAGTTATTGACGAGATATAAGTACGAATAAATAGTACATGATATACGGAAGATATACGGATATTGTTCCATACACCTACTTGTGTTATTTTAATTTTTTTCTTTTCCAATGCCATCACAGTGTCCTAATAAATTATTAAAGGCGTCGAGAAAATACTTTCTCCACTTGCAAAAGTGTCTGCTACCTTCGTACATCATTTCTAACCTTTGAATGTGTAAGAATAGTATGCGATATACGGAAGATATATGGAAATTGTTCCGTATACCTACTCTTGTTATTGTAATTTTCTTAAAGCCTGCATTACATATGTAACTGTTATTAGCTGTGTACAGTCATAAAAGGCTATTATAAGTTATATTGGAACGTTTTGCAACCGGTGTTAGGAGAATGTCTGACCGATTTATTTTGACAACACTTGTGGCTCGCATAAGAATGGCAGTGAAAGTGTTGGAACACGATTGACTTGGTAGGTCACATTTGGAAATTTTTTTTTCAATACCATCACAGTGTCTTGCAAATTATTAAGGGGGTCGAGGGATGAGTTTCTCAACTTACAAAAGTGTTTCCTACCTTCGTACATAATTTTCAACCTTTGAGTGTGTAAGAATAGTTCAGATATACGGAAGATATACGGATATTGTTCCGTATATCTACCTGTGTTATTTAAATTTTTTTCATTTTTCAATACCGTCATAGTGTCTTGTAAATAATGAAGGAGGGTGGTCAGTACTGTTTATTAACTTGCAAAAGTGTTTTCTACCTTCGTACATTATTTCCAACCTTTGAGTGTGTAAGAATAGCATACGATGTACGGAAGATATACGGATATTGTTCCTTATACCTACTGGTTTTATTTCAATTTTCTTAAAGCCTGCATTACATATGTAACTCTTATAAGCTGTGAACACTCATGTTAGTATAGCAGTAGTTACGGACTATAGTTCGGTAAGTTGCATTACGTAAATCTGAGAGGTACTTATGTTGCGACTACTTGTGGCTCACGCATGAATGGTACTGAAAGTATTACAACAAGAGGGACTTAATTGGTACAATGAAAGAAAAAAATTCTTGATAGCATCACAGTGTGTTGGCAATAATGAAGAGGGGTTGGGGTGATAAATTTTTCCACTTGGAAAAGCGTCGGTTATGGTGGAAAGGTTAATTAGAATCTTGTACAGTGCATGTGTAGTACTTCATATTCGGACAATATAGGAAAGTTGTAGGAAATGTTTTCCGACATTTACTTTGTAATACTTATAACACATCTACATATTACTTGCAAACGTATAAGCTTAGCAGAGGAATACAAGTATGGGTTTAGCGATTGAGTCGTACGTAGGCTGTTGCAGTACGTGTATCAGCTCGTGGAGTTATGTGGTCAACAGCTACGGACCATATAAGAAGGGCAGTTCAATTTTAAGACGCCGTGTTTCTTCACTTGTAACGTTCTTTATTAATATTATTATGGATACCATCACAGTACCACAACAAAATTTTTCACTTGCAAAAGCTAATGCTAGCTTCGTACATTATTTTCAACCAGCCAGTAGTTCCTTGTACAAACATTATATACTGCATGTATGCAGGGAAGACTCCGTATGTGAATACTCTGCGTGGCCGTAGTTATCATGAATATATGGTTGTCACGGACAACTTACTCATCTCTGGCTGTGGAATATTTAAAGGAAAATGTCTACTACGTTACCGTGTTGTTATATTTTTGCAGCAATGTGTAAAAGTACATGTTATGACAAACAGTCGCGGTAAGCATTGCCTACATGACATGGCATAGTTCTTGCCATGCCGACAGATTGCGTTTGTGCAAATGTAAAACATTGATTTCTTGTATGGTCATGTACTGTAAAGCGGACGCTTGAATTTGCCGATTAATTATTCTCACCGTCTCTCAAGCAATTTGCCGATTAATTATTCTCACCGTCTCTCAAGCGAGATTCATATTTTAGGCATACGGTTCGGCACGGCCATGTGTTGCGCACGTGTGCCACATGTCGTTGTCGTGCGTGATTATTTACAATGTAATACAGGACAGTCGTACTTTGTGTGGAAGACAAAATTAATGACACTGTAGGGTAAAGAGGAGGAATAAGGAAATGGAAAGTAACATTGGCATGATCTCCTCTCCGCCAGAATAATTTGTAAAAGATCGTGTTGGAAAGATAAACTTAATCAATAGCACATTTTTAACAATTAAGAACAATTATTTTTTCTTTTCATTGATACATAACACTTAAAGTAATTATGCTATAGAATCATTGTAATATGTATGTCTGTTGCAATCGTTCACACTTCTGTGCAGCATGAAAGAGTTCAGGGATGCTGCCCGTAGTCCAGCTGTGGATGCACACGGATCAGATGAAGATGAACACATACCGCCAAGTGGTACGGTACGTCGAAGTGTTGGGTCCGTTGCCGGTGAGCAGTCAGATGCGTTGACGGAAATCAGGGTGGCCTTGGAAGAAGTCGAAGATTCGACGCAACTCACCGGTTACGCAATTCCCTGGTTCGTTCGACTTGTCGCAGATTCGGCAAGTTGAAAGTGAACCAAGGCAACCAGACGGAGTGGCTGACGATGCGCCTCATACACCCCGTGCAACAGTTCATGGTGAAGACGACGAAGGCATGGATGTAGGAAATATTCCTGTGGGTAACGGTGTCATTCGTAGTCAAGCTGGCGTCTCGCTACGGAGAAGGGGCGGCGGTGTTATCCAGGTGAGGCGAGGTGTCGGCCGTGGTAGGGTACGGGGTAACGAGAGAGGACGTGGAAGAGGTCGTGGTAGACGTGCACCTGTAGCACCTGACGTCGTCAATGATGACACTCGAGGAGGAGACGACGGTGTAGCAGAAGAATCGGGTACATGCGGGCGGAGGAAGAAAATTGAGTGTTTTTTTATCACTGTTTTCGTGCCAGTCTTGCACGACGATGTGAGAAGAGAATTTATAGAGAAATTCGAGGAGGACGACATACAAGAATACGTCGTGGGGCTAGAGAAGTTTAGCACTGGCCAAGAGGCGGCATCGGGGCACCATCTCCATTGTTTCATTAGGTTCAAGGAGAGTGCAAAGAAATTTCTCGATGAAATGAGATTATTGGTAAGAGCAGCTGTTGGAGAGGGAGTACACATTGATGTACAAACGTGCAAATCCCCTCGTAATACCATTAAATACCTTTCCAGAGAGGATGACGCCGTACTGTTCAAGAACATAAGCGAGCAAAATTTTCATTTTGCATATAGGAGCTGCAAGTGGGCTTCAAGGGTATGTTCTTTTTCGTATGCAGACCCGTTCCTGTTGCAGCACGCCAACTCGGCCAAATTGTTGAGAAAACTTCATCAAGAAGTAAAAATTTCAAAAACAAAAAAACGCACACTGCATGAAATAGCTACTTCACCTTACGTTTGGGCTATGGATATTGTGACGTGGTTCAATAGCAACAAGGATCGACAAGTAGAACCTAGGCATCACTTGTTTTTGTATGGACAGTATGCATCAGATGGGATGGCGTTTGTGGAAACGAAATTGTTCGGCCTCGACTTAAGTGATGTGTACATGCCGTCTTCATGTAACTTACCAAACTGTAGTCTCTAACTACTACTATACTAACATGAGTGTGCACAGCTTATAAGAGTTACATAGGTAATGCAGGCTTTAAGGAAATTAAAATAACACGAGTAGGTATACGGAACAATATCCGTATGTCATCCATATATGATGTACTATTGATACACACGCAAAGATTGAAAATAATGTACGAAGGTAGCAAACACATTTGCAAGTGGAAAAACTAATCCTTCGACCCCCTTAATAATTTGCAAGACACTGTGATGGTATTGAAAAAAAATTTCCCAAATGTTACCTATGAAGTCAATCGTGTTCCAACACTTTCACTACTATTCTTATGCGAGCCACAAGTGTTGTCAAAATAAATCGGTCAGACATTCAGCTAACGCCTGTTGCAAAATGTTCGAATATAACTTATAATAGCCTTTTATGACTGTGCACAGCTTATAACAGTTACATATGTAATGCAGGCTTCAAAAAAATTATAATAACACGAGTAGGTATACGGAACAATAGCCGTATGTCAGCCGTATATCATCCGTGTATCATGTACTATTCATACACACTCAAAGGTTGCAAATAATGTACGAAGGTAGCAAACCCTTTTCAAGTAGAGAAACTATTCCCTCGACCCCCTTAATAATTTGCAGGACACTGTGATGGCATTGAAAAATAAAAAAATTAAAATAACACGAGTAGGTATACGGAACAATATCCGTACATCATCCGTATATCATGTACTATTTCTACACACTCTATAACGTTGTAATTAATAATGTATGAAGGAAGCAAACACTTTTGCAAGTGGAGAAACTAATCCCCCGACCCCCTTAATAAATTGCAAGACACTGTGATGGTATTGAAAAATTAAAAAATTAAAATAACACGAGTAGGTATACGGAACAATATTCGTATATCATTCGTATATCATCCGTATATCACGTACTATTCCTACACACTCAGGCTTTAAGAAAATTAAAATAAAACGAGTAGGTATACGGAACAATATCCGTATATCTTCCGTGTATCTTCCGTATATCGTATACTATTCTTACACATTCAAAGGTTGAAAATAATATACGAAGGTAGCAAACACTTTTGCAAGTGGAGAAACTAATCCCCCGACCCCCTTAATAAATTGCAAGACACTGTGATGGTATTGAAAAAAAATTTTCCAAATATTACCTATGAAGTCAATCGTGTTCCAACACTTTTCACTACCATTCTTATGCGAGCCACAAGTGTTGTCAAAATTAATTGGTCAGACATTCACCTAACGCCGGTTGCAAAACGTTCCAATATTACTTATAATAGCCTTTTATGACTGTACACAGCTAATAACAGTTACATATGTAATGCAGGCTTTGAGAAAATTACAATAACAAGAGTAGGTATACGGAACAATTTCCGTATATCTTCCGTAGATCTTCCGTATATCGCATACTATTCTTACACATTCAAAGGTTGCAAATAATGTACAAAGGTTGCAGACACTTTTGCAAGTGGAGAAAGTATTTTCTCGACGCCTTTAATAATTTATTAGGACACTGTGATGGTATTGGAAAAGAAAAAAATTAAAATAACACGAGTAGGTGTACGGAACAATATCTGTATATCTTCCGTATATCATGTACTATTTATTCGTACTTATATCTCGTCAATAACTACGAAGGTAGCAAAACTTTCCTAATTCGCAAAATTTTTTGCACACCGACTCTATATTACTTGCAAGACACTCATTATTTAAGAAAATTATTTTTCTATGTGCCCACTCATCGACTAATATTTACGCAATTAATATTATTTTCACCCTAACTTATATAAATATAACTATATATATATTATATATACATAGTAATATATAATATATAATGTACGAAATTATTTACCTACGTATCACTTATATAACTTAATGCAACACAAGTTGTCACGTTACATTAACCTACATAAGCAATACGGAACAATTCCCGTATATCTCACGTGACGTCATACATGGCTATCTTACAGCGTCCGCGTCCAAATTCATTAAGTATCACTAATTAGAACGACAAAAAAATTCGTACCGCCTAAAATATACAAGTTATGAGAAACTTGAGCATTGCAAATT
The DNA here is from genome assembly GCA_003012365.1 of Medauroidea extradentata. Lineage (NCBI taxonomy): Eukaryota > Metazoa > Arthropoda > Insecta > Phasmatodea > Phasmatidae > Medauroidea > Medauroidea extradentata. The sequence continues at coordinate 12,673 of PNEQ01106616.1, forward strand.
ATAAAGGTCAATTAGTTACACACAGGAAAAAATATTTCAAGTGCTAATCTATTTCGAGTGAGAAATTACGGCCGTTTGAAATTTGATTTCCTTACACCGTACGCGCTCAGGTAATACTGCTACGCACGTACGCTGTAAGGCGGAGGCAACTCGCCAACGAATCTGAACTTATTGCGCGGCAACACATAATTGCGGTAATTTTGACCCAGCGTGTTTGTTCTGACTAACAGTTTTAATCTCGGTCGTTTTCTTCAGGTATACTTGTCTTCAGTTGGTTAATTACTGCGGTTTATTAAGAAGTAGAATCTCTGAATACAACTTGCGTATAGGCGCAGCGACTAATTCAAATTTTCAACCGTTCCCGGTCGGTCAGTGATGCCAACACCACAATTCGATAGTGTGTTCATGAAGAGGCGTTTAACGGATTTGCTTTTTTCTTAAATAATATTTAAAAATGGGTTAATACTTTATGTTTAAGAAAAGGAAGGAAATCATTTTATATATAAAACCGCTTAAAAAATTTGCATAACACTGGTAAATAACAGAAGAAATTATGTGTAGAAAAAGTGATACTTTTTATTCAACATTAATAACATGACGGTATAAAATATGGCGGACGTATTTCATACACTTTCCTTCGGGAACGATTACAAACAGTTCCATTAGCAACCGCTAGATGGAGAAAAAGTTAATACGTTTGCATCGAGTAATTTGCATCTATGTAAACTTCCTCCTAACTGCAACAATTCCTTCCCTGTAGCCGTTACTGTTTTGAATTTCCGGACACATTGGCAAGTTCTGTGAAACGCTCTGCTAAGTCGTACTTTATACACTACCTTTGTTTATTGTTTATATCGAGTGTCGGGTATACGGAGTTATACGGAACAATATTTTTAAAATAACGGATCCGTATATCGCATATACGGATAACACAGGGGTGCCCACAAGGGG
>PNEQ01106617.1:0-13623 GCA_003012365.1 Medauroidea extradentata
CAAGTATATTACATGTAAGTAGTATTCAACCTGACTGTATTTTTTATTGGTACTGGAGAGAATCAATCAACACGATATTGGATACCTTTCGGCTAACTAAGCTAATCATATTCGTACCTAACTCTTACGCTAGTATATTCCATGTAAGTAGGTAGTTTACATCCTGACTGTATATTTTGATCGTACTGGAGAGAAACAAACAATACGATCATGGATATTTTTCGGTTAACCAAGCTCCACTCATATTGTACCTAACTTGAACGCAAGAATATTACATGTAGGTAGGTAATATACAGCCTGACTGTATTTTTTGATCGTACTGGTGAGAAAAAATCTATACGTTCATGGAAATGTTTTGGCTAACCAACCCCACTTATATTCGTGCCTAACTTGTACGCAAGTATATTACATTAAGGTAGGTAGTATACAACCTGACTATTTTTTTACCGTACAGGAGAGAAAAAATCAATACGATCATGGATACCTTACGGGTGACCAAACGCACTCATATTCGTACCTAACTCCTACGCATGTATATTACATGAAGTTAGGTAGTATATGGACTGACTGTATTCCTTGATCGTACTGTAGAGTAACAATTAATACGATCATTGAAATTTTTCGTCTAACCAAGTCCACTCATATTCGTACCTAACTCTTATGCTAGTATATTACATTTAGGTAAGTAGTATATAACCTGACTGTATTTTTTGATTCTCCTGGAGACAAACAATCAATACGATCATGGATATTTTTCGGCTAACCAAGCCCATTCATATTCTTACCTAACACTTACGCAATTATATTAGCATACATGTAGGTAGGTAGTATATAACCTGACTGTATTTTTTGATTGTACTGGAGACAAACAATCATTACGATCATGGATATTTTTCGTCTAACCAAATCCACTCATATTCGTACCTATACTGTATCCATTCCAAGAATGCAGCAGAAAAAAACATTGTCACAAGTGAGCTCTCGATTATTGGTTGGCTGGTTAGTAACAATGTCGGTGTGGCAGGTAATAGGTCCTACGCTAAATTTCTGTGTTTTAGTTCGGGATAGGTAGTTTTATCGTTTAGTTGCGTCTTTTAATCCTCTGTAATATAATATCACTCTATGTGCATGAAATTCAATATGTGCATGGAATGTATTACCTACGAATTACGCGACGACGCCACGTCCATAGTGATTCCATTTCCTCCAAAGCGAAGCGCGATTCCTTTTCTCCACTTGTCGCCAGTCGACAGCTCGCGAAACACCCGGAGGTGGTGCGGCGGTTTGTTGCACAGCCAATGTTGTTCAAGCGCGGGAATAGGCGGAGTGACACCAGCTGCAATCTTGGAATGGATAGAGTATAACTCTTACCCAAGTATATTACATGTAGGTAGGTAGTATACAGCCTGACTATTTCTTGATCGTACTGGAGAGAAACAATTAATAGGATCATGGATACTTTTCGTCTAACCAAGCCAACTAATATTCGTACCTAACTCTTATGCTAGTATATTACATGTAGGTAGGTAGTATACAACCTGACTGAATTTTTTGATCGTAAAGGAGAGAAACAATCAATACGATCATAGATATTTTTCGGCTAACCAAGACCACTCATATTCGTACCTAACTCTTGCGCAATTATATTACATGTAGATAGGTAGTATATAACCATACTGTACTTTTGATCGCACTGGAGAGAATAAATACGATCATGGATACTTTTCGTCTAACCAAGCCCACTCATATTCGTTCCTAAATCTTATGCAAGTATATTACATGTAAGTAGGTAGTTTACAACCTTACTGTACTTTTTGATCGTACTGGATAGAAACAATTAATACGATCATGGATACTTTTCGTCTAAATAAGCCAACTCATATTCGTACCTAACTCTTATGCAAGTATATTGCATGTAGGTAGATAGTATACAACCTTACTGTACTTTTTATTGTACTGGAGAGAAACAATCAATACGATCATAGATATATATTGCATGTAGGTAGATGGTATACAGCCTTACTGTATTTTTTTATCGTACTGGAGAGAAACAATTATAAACGTTCATGGATACTTTTTAGCCGACCAAACCCACTCATATTAGTACCTAACCCTTACGAAAGTATATTACATGTAGGAAGGTAGTATACAGCCTAACTGTATATTTTGATCTTACTGAAGAGAAACAATCTATATGATCATGGATACTTTTCAGCTAACCAAGCCCACTCATGTTCATACCTATCTCTTACGCTAGTATATAACAAGTAGGTAGTTAGAATACAACCTGAGAGTATTTTTTGATCGTACAGGAGAGAAACAATCAATACGATCATGGATATTTTTCGGCTCACCAAGCCCATTTTATTCGTACCTAACTCTTACGCAAGTATATTACATGTAGTTAGGTAGTATACAGCCTGACTGTATTATTTGATCGCACTGGAGAGAAACAATCAATACGATCATGGATACTTTTCGGCCGACGTAACTTACTCATATTCCTACCTAACTTGTATGCAAGTAAATCACTTGTAGGAAGGTAGTATACAACCTGACTGTATTTTTGATCGTACTGGAGAGAAACAATCAATATGATCATGGATATTTTTTGGCTAACCAAACCCAGTCATATTCGTACCTAACTCTTACGAAAGTTTATTACATGTAGGTAAGTAGTATAAAGCTTGACTGTATTTTTTGATCGTACTGGAGAGAAACCATCTATACGATCATGGATATTATCGGACGACCAAACCTACTCATATTCGTACCTAACTTGAACACAAGTACTTTACATGTAGGTAGGTAGTATACAGCCTGACTGTATTTTTTGATCGTACTGTAGAGAAACAATCAATACGATCATGGATATTTTTCGGCTAACCAAGCCCACTTATATTTGTACCTTATTTTGTACGTAAGTATATTACATGAAGGTAGGTAGTATACAACCTATTTTTTGATCGTACTGGAGAGAAACAATCAATACGATCATGGATACTTTATTGGCGACCAATCCCACTCATATTCGTACCTAACTCTTTCGCAATTATATTATATGTAGGTAGGTAGTATACAAAATTGCTGTACTTTTTGATCGTACTGGAGAGAAACAATCAATAAGATCATGGATATTTTTCGACTAACAAAGCCCTCTTACATTCGTACCTATCTTGTAAGCAAGTACATTACATGAAGTTAGGTAGTATACAACCTGATTTTTTTTATCGTACTGTAGAGAAACAATCAATACCATCATGGATACTTTACGGCTAACCAAACCCACTCAAATTCGTACCTAACTTAAATGCAAGTATATTACATGTAGGTAGGTAGTATACAACCTAACTGTAATTTTGATGATCATACTGGAGAGTAACAATCAATACGATCATGGATATCTTTCGGACGACCAAAACCACTCATATTCGTACCTAACTTATTGAATGCAAGTATATTTCATGCAGGTAGGTAGTATACACCATGACTTTAATTTTTGATCGTACTGGAGAGAAACAATTAATACGATCATAGATACCTTTCGGACGACCAAACCTACTCATATTCGTACCTAACATGAACACAAGTATATTACATGTAGGTAGGTAATATACAGCCACACTGTATTTTTTGATCGTACTGGAGAGAAACAATCAATACGATCATAGATACCTTTCGTACGACCAAACCTACTCGTATTCGTACCTTACTTGAACGCAAGTATATTACATGTAGGTAGGTAGTATACAGCGTGACTGTATTTTAAGATCGTACTGGAGAGTAACAATCAATACGATAATGTATACTTTTCGGACGACCAAAACCGCTAATATTCGTACCTAACTTGTTGAATGCAAGAATATTACGTGTATATGTGAAAGGTTAGGCAGGCACACACAATTAAGTCCTGCTAACATTAGGATAAAAATATGTACATTAATAGAATTAGCTCAGAATCCTTCAGTAAAATTTGTTTACTCTACCTAGGTTATGTCTTGCATACCCTTTCAAATTAACCTGTTATTGCTTAGTAAGGAAAATACTTTTCAGAAACTTTAGGCGTACCCAAGTGCTATTTTTTAATACATAATACATATTTACACATTTTTTATAACTACTGAAAAGCACATCCTCTCTCCTCACCATACATATCGCAAATAAATACTGCAATTGATTACATTAGCTTAGCTTAATATTTCATTCCAAGTTCCACTGATTTTATGAGTGTACTACAGACTTAGTTCTACCTGCATTTTTAAGGGACAATGGGCATCTTCAGTGTTCATTCATAAAATGCCCTGGAGCTCATTGTTATTGCTGATTAGCCAGCAGCGTTGAACCTCTGCAGCTGCAATGTGCGTGGCCCCTCAAGGTGCTCAACGTTTGGTAGAGTACTGAAGGAAGTTAACCCAGAAGTAACGGAAAAGGCATATAACACTGTGGTTAGACCAATCTTAGAATATGCAGCAGCGGTCTGGAACCTGTATGTAGAGGTTGGAGATACAGGAGCCGGAAGGTTTGCAGAGGTTGGCAGCATGGTGTGTGAAAGGCAGGGGGAGAAGGGATGGGCAGGATGGAAAGGATGAAAGATACTTCAGACCTTAATTAATGATGGTGATGGGTTGGCATTCCTTAAAGGAAAGGAGAAAGGTGGAGAGACAGGTCAGAATGTATAGGGTGGTGAATGGAGGGGGATGGGGTGAGTTAAATACAAAGTTAGTTAAAGGTGTGTACAGAGCTAGGTAAAAAACAGTGGTTGGATTCAGAGAACTTGGCGAAGGACAGAGCAGGGAGGGCAGTCCGTATTAATGAGGAAAGTTAGGCAGTAAAATGTGTTGCAGGCAGATTTGGTAACAGCAAGGTGTGTACGGCAGTTCACGAAGCACTAGTTGAGGGAAAACGATTGAGAGCATAAGTAGTTGTCTGCAGGCATCAGCCCAATTGCAAGGGTATTATTATTAGAAATAGTTTACACAGTCATGTTAATGCTGTTTTACAGAGGGTGTAAATTTTATTTGGTATGAACTTTTACAAATAACTTACTGTAAGCAGGGGTGACTTTGTGACATCTGTATATTGAAATGTGATGGCTGACTCAAGTTAGTTCTGTGGGTAAATAGTTGGATAGGATGAATTCAGTTCCGCAAACAAAAAAATGTTGAATTGTAGTGATATGAAACCAACTGCAAAGTGTTTTCTCCGAGGGCTTAACAAGGCCTAAGTTACTGTACTGATGTGCAATATTCTGAATTATAATCTAGCTCATATACCGCACTGATTTTAATTATAATGGTTAATTTGGGATGTGTACTTACGCAAGTATATCTGCGCCCTTCGCGCATGCGCATTGGACAATTTTCGGGTGTGTGAAAGAAAATTAACATAAAAGTTGGATATCTTTATCTGTATCCAGTGTTCTATGAACTTTAATTATTTACATTTTCATGTACAAATTTAAGCTTTTAAGTTACGAAGTACATTAGAAGTACAAAACTGAAATGTTTTTTACTAAAGAAGTAATTCAAAATGGGCAACGATTTATTATCCTTTCCCCGGAATAAACTATTTGAGGGTATTTTTCCGTGGCACACGACGAGAAAAGAGTTGGTTTGTTGAGGTTATTTGTAACCTTAAAAACTTTGCTCAAAAGTTTTATGCAAATGATAATGTAAATAAATAGCGAATATGTTTTGCAAGTACCTATTTGGCTAATTGCTTAGGACAGTGACATTACCTCTCTATTTTCCTTGCTTGGATGGGGTGTTTCAACATCACATCTTTCTCGCCGACAGGTTTCCACATTACACGTGCTTTATATTTAAGAGTGATTCTGTTGGAATTCTCTTTATTTCATGAAACGGGAGAGCTATCATTTTAGTTTTAAGTCTTTCGTGAGACTTGCTGTCTACCACATCACACCCTATCTCGGTGAACATTGAACTTACAATCATCTAGACCTAATTAAATTTATTGCAGTATAGTTGTACGAAAGCCACTCGTATTCACTACACATTAGCAACGAATTATTTAGAAATAATCAACGTATCACGATTTGATAATTTACGACTCTCTGAAAGACGAATGCCACATGTATAGCCAATTAGGCAGTAGGCATACACTCACAAATACCATGCCACACAAGTGAAAATAACTTACGTGAATTTCAAAACTAGGTCACTCAACTTAATACTAGTACAAATATAAAATGTATACATAAAATTTGCCATAATCGTGTCACATGTCTCTCACATTAGGCACTTTATTTTCCGTTAGCAACATAAAGTACGTAAAAGCAGGTTACAGACTAAAACCACTCTGACGAATTTAAATTGTGTTACAAAAATGCTACTCTCCATAAATATAGTGCTTAATTATTCACGAACAATCTCATTCAATAAAATGAACACACGCATCCACTACACTGAAATAACCACGACATTATAGAAATAGGCTCCGCCCCTTGCGTCTTGCGCTTTCGAGTATATTTAATTCCAACTATGACTAGAGGTGCAGGTGCAGAGCAGATTTACTTGCATTGCGCTGCGCCGGTGCAAAACGCAAGTGGTGATATTTAATTGGCCCCCTGCAGCTTAAAAGTTTTATTCATACCTGATTTTCGGTATTTCTGTAACATTTTACAGCTTTTCACCACTTAACCTGCAGACATTAGAAAAATTATTAAACCGCTTACTAGGTATTTACGTCTCATTCCTATCCAGAAATCATCTCGATATCTCAACACATCTAAGAAATACAGTACATTACGGGGGCTGAGTTAGAGGCTCCCTGCAGAGTTTTAAATTTTTAAATAATTTTTATATTTGTACGATGTATGTTTTACTTTACAGTCATGAAAAATTTCTAGATTTCATAAATTTCGTGTAGAGACAGGTGCAAAAACGGTTTTATACAAGAGACGAAAGCCACCTGACTTAGAGAAATGAAATAATTTCACACTGAAAACAGTGTCACAGGTTACATCGAGATATTTCTGCAAAGAACATTTTTGTTTCTTTAAAAATATTGCCAATATTCTGCCATTTTTTAAATATGGAAAATGTCAGTGCCGGTTTTTATACATGTATTGATGTAACCAGTGCCACAGTTCCCGGTAGTGAATTAATTAGTTTCTTGTATAAAACATTTTTAAGCAATTTTGTGATTTGACGTATCACTATACAAAAACTGTGATAGCTAGAACATTTACATTACTGTAAAAAATAGTCACAATGTATATATTGTCTCTGATCTACAAAACAAACCATATCTTTTACAAATATAAAGCTTGTTAAAACAAATGAAACCACGTTTTTTTAAATGTACTTAGATGTTGAATTTCAAAAAGTCATGAAATTGCTTTTCAGCTATATGTGTGGGCTTGATTTTGCAACAACAATCAATTCGATATCACAATTGGTATCGGAAATTTATTGAAATCAAATTTTGCAACTTTTTATCACCTTAATTTTTAAATTTAAAAATAAAAAATGTAATGTGCATTTTTGTAATATTTATGCTTCAGTAAAAAGCACCTTGACTTGTCAACTGGTTTAAGTGCTATTGAGGATTCATAGAAAAATATATTTCAGCACATGTCATTAAATTATCTTAATTTACATATTTTGAAAAGAAAACAACCTTCTGAGTTGGTGTCTACGGTGTAAGGGAAAGCCCCTTTCAAAATTTTACACATCAAGGTCCAAAGGTCTGGACCGTGTGCTGACGAGTATGCGAGTGAACTGTTAATTTTATATAAGGAGGTTATGTATGTAGTGTCAAAGTAAATTACACAAAATGAGCAAGAGAACATTAAAATATTTTTTTGTATGATACACCATTGTGTTAAAAAAAAATATATATGAATGTATGTGAAAATGGTTATGAAGCTTCAAAGCATTCTTGTAGTCAGCCTCTTATTTCATGTAATGTAGGTATGAGATTTACGAAGTTTATTAATGTGTCGTAAGTCGTTGGTTTATCAAGGCTACCAAATAAGTTACTAATTCAACAGAAGAATGAGTATGTGCAAAAAGTAATCTTAAAAATGTAATAAAGTGTAAAATATATAGTATTTGTATAACATAAGGAAAATTGCAGCCTACTATCGAAGCATATGTAAATTAATAGCTAGAAAATATTTTGTGAGCCTGAAACTCGTTCAAACAAATCAAATCTCTACACAAATAAAAAAAAATTCATTATTTTGCTGACTGCATCATATATAAGAGACTGTGGTGGGAGAAGCGACTAGAGCACTCGCCTCTCCTCCAAGGTGATCCAGGTTCGATTCCCAGTGGGGTCGGCCCCTGGACTTTAGCATGTGACTATCGTTCCATTAGATGCCGCTCGTCGGCGGATTTTCTCGGGTATCTTCCAGCGCAGCTCCACATTCAAATCACGCCAGCTCTCACCAGCGCTAAAGACCTACATGTTACTGCTGACCAAAAAATATCTTCATTCAGAGTAATTTATGTTGTGGCTGAATAGAAAATACTCTAACTGAAAATTGTTTAAACCAATTAAATCGCAAAGAAAACACCGGTGCTTAGATTAAAACAAAATTTTAAAACTTCACAATCATGATTTTCTAAAAAAAATCACTATTCAAGCAAGTATATGCCTAATATTAGCATATCTAAATGCGAAAAATGCACTAAGTAAACCTTTATACACCTTGAAATCCCAAATTTTCTCAGGGGAGCTCCCCCGGACCACCAGCATTATTGAGTGGTTCAGGGTTCCAAGATATACCCTCCCAATTTCGAAATGTTCATATGCTGCTGGCCATTTTATTATTTTTTATTGTAAAACATGTATAATTTATTTTGTAATTGAATAGTGGTTTTGTTGTTTGTATTTTTTTTAACCAAGAAAACATTATTGAAAATGTAAATAACATCAGAGTAAGTGCAATTTTTTTAATTGCATGCTTGTTACTTTTTGCTATAAACTATTTGTGATGTACCCGAGCGGTAGTTCGGCCAGGGGCAACAAATGAATATTTTAAAAAACCAAAGAAATTGTTCCTTGCAATTTGAAAATCAGACAATTATTAGAGAGAGAGAGAGGAAAAATTCACAGATTCACTGACCTACGTTCTAGCCTCAAAGAATATCTGCATACTGAAGGCTGCTCGATAACACAGTGATTTCCATTGTTTGGGTCAGTATTTAATTGCTTCTGTATTACTAGTTCATCGTCCTCTAGCAGGTGTTAACTAAGTCAAGAGTCAATTGCTAAAGTGACACGAACTAAAAGGCGTTCAAAACACATGCACAATAGTAGATTAACACGGCACGGGATAGGCCAGGGTCGGTTCAGGGGAACCAAAGGATGTACCCGACGTGATGTTAACTGGGATTGACGTCTGGGGGGCGATTAAATATCGCTTTTGAGAGGTGCAGCGCAAAATTTGCACCTGTGCTGCGTTGCTTTGGTATTAAATATACAAATACTCAAGTGCAAGTGGTCACGTGATGGCGCAAAGTGCCTGAAAATCTGTGACTAGCAAATGGCTCGATGCAAGTATATCTGCGCCCTTCGCGCATGCGCATTGGACAATTTTCGGGTGTGTGAAAGTGAATTAACATAAAAGTTGGATATCTTTATCTGTATCCAGTGTTCTATGAACTTAAATTATTTACGTTTTCGTGTACGCATTTCACAATTTCACCTTTTTATAGTTACGAAGTACAGAAGAAGTACAAAACTGAAATGTTTTTTACTATAGAAGCAATAAAAAATGGGCAACGACTTAACCTTTCCTCGGAATATATTTTGAGGGTATTTTCCCGTGGCAAACGACGAGAAAATAGAGTTGCGTTTGTGGCGAGGTTATTTGTACCGTTAAAAACTTTGCTTAAAACTTTTATGCAAATGATAATGTAAATAAATAGCGAATATGTTTTGCAAGTACCTGTTTGGCTAATTGCATACAACAGTGACATTGCCTGTTTTCCTTGCTTGGATGGGGTGTTTCAACATCACATCTTTCTTGCCGACTTGTTTCAACATACGTTCTTAATATTTAAGAGTGATTCTGTTGGGATTCTCTTTATTTCATAAAACGGGAGGGCTATCATTTTAATTTTAAGTCTTTCGTGAGACTTGCTGTCTACACACAACACACCCTATCTCGATGAACATTAAACTTATAATAATCTACACCTAATTAAATTTATTGCATTATAGTTGTACGAACGCTACTAGTATTCACTACACATTAGCAATGAATTATTTAGAAATAATCAACGTATCATTATTTACGACTCACTGAAAGACGAATGCCACATGAATAGCCCATTAGGTAGTAGACCTACACTCACAAATACCATGCCACACAAGTTAAAATAACTTATGTGAATTTCAAAACTAGGCCACTCAAATTAATATCAGTACAAATATAAAACGTATACATAGTTTTTGCTCTAATCGCGTCGCACGTCTATCACTTTAGGCACTTTATTGTCCGTTAGCAACATAAAGTATGTAAAAGCTGGTTACAGACGAAAACCACTCTAATGTGTTCCAATTGTGTTACAAAAATGCTGCTCTCCATAAATAAAGCACTTAATTATTCACGATAACAAAAATGAACACACGCATCCACTACACTGAAAGAACCACAACATTATGGAAATTTACTTTCACACTTCAAAACACAACTACGACATATACACTTGTAATGAAAACTTTGTAACAATTTTCTTTCATAATTTGATATGAACCTATACTTCTTACATCCTTGTTTTTACGAGAAGGCTACAAAATTTGAGGTTACAAAAATTTAACCAAAACATTACTTTTAGTGCGAGAAATGTTCACTGTTACATAGATGCTATATCTGTATGTAAGCACGCGGGTGTGCAGACAGTTTTTGCCTTTCAAGTGGCAGTGAGGATGATGTTACAAATTTTCTGATTGACTTGTGTAAGATTGAGAGGGGAGGAAGTTGTGCCGAGCCAAAATAGGCTCCGCCCCTTGCGTTTTCGAGTATAATTAATTCCAACTACGACTCGAGGTGCAGGTGCAGAGCAAGTTTCCTTGTGTTGCGCTGCGTCAGTGCAAAACGCAAGTGGTTATATTTAATCGGCCCCCAGGTGTGGGTCGACGGCTTGTTAGCCATGTAACCTGGCTCTCTTGCCGCTTGTCGGTGTTGGAAGTCCTCGTGGTGGTTTGCCTGCTAGCCTACCTGGCACGCGCTGCTCCCGACGACTCTCGTTGCTGTGGCTCCTTAGGGTGCGGAGTGGAAGAAAGTCATTGTTGCCTTTGAGGAAAACACTGACATGAAATGAAACCAGCGTGGTGGCTTATTAGCTTGAAACACCCTCGAGCAGTTTCACCATTGACTATACGTAAGAATTCGCTCGGAACGAACAAGTAAAGCTGTGAAATGTGGTGTCGCCCAACAATGGAATTAGGTGAAAAGTTATGAGGGAAGCTCATATAGCACTGCCCTGATGCGCGTCGATCCCTGAGGCTATGAATATCCACAAAAAGGTTCCGGTAGACAAAATGAACTATTTAAAACTAAAAGATTACGTCATTAAAGATGAGGGACCTCAGGGAGACGTGACCACACTCTGCACGCACAACCTACTTCCTCGCTGACGGGATGAAGACTAACTCAATATGGCGTCGAGCGGGGACCTGGAAGTCCACGTTCCTGCCAGACATGGTGGATTTGCTCTTACATTATAATTTAAACATAAGCGCAAAACCAAAAGTTATGAAAAGTAAAGAAACCTTTTTAAGAATGTTTCTGCACGTTACATAAATATAAATATCACTGCTCTGAAAGCATTGTTAGAATAAACTACATATTAAATTCAGAAATTAAGTACATAATGAGATTCTACTTGAATTAAGAAAAACATATATCAAAATTGCTCTTAAGGAGCATATAAATGTTAAAAACACAAAAAGTAAATTGAAAACACTCTTGGCAGGCTTTTCTAAGCGTCCTTGCCGCCATGATGAATTTAGCAACTGAAATAAAATGCAAAATGTTCAAAGCGATTTTCAAAAATAGTACTGTAGCGAAAGCATGCAAATTCTGCAGTGTCTTCTGGTATGCTTTCTGATTAACTAACGTCACTATTTACACAATGCCTGTTACCGCTTGGCACCTGACGTGCATAGTGGCGCGCAGCGCCCCGACGCCACAAACATTTTCACATGGTCTGGGACAGTTTTAGATTGTGTTGAAATACTAGCAAATATGCTGCAGGCCCTGCAAACGAAATTGGCTAGCCCAAAAATTCTAGTTGTAGACTGTAATGTACCATCATAAGGAAGGGAGGGACGTTGGTGTTGACGTCTTCACTGATGAAGCACAATGCCTTATGTCCTGCTGTAGTGGGGGGAGGGAGGACAGAGCACATGGCCGTGACACTGCCGCAGCAGCCCAAAAGGGACGGCGGCAGAACGGGCGTCCACGGTACACGTCATCATACAGGACTTGCGTGGGGGAGGGGCTGTAGCTAAAGGTATTATTATGTGTGTATGTATGACTTGTCTCTACACTTTTAAACTTCAAGGAGGTGTGCCGAAATTTACCATATCCTCGCCACTCTCTCCAGAAAATTCTGTATCCGCCAGTGCACATGCACGTGGTTTGTGGTTTACTTACAGGTATTGCTGCGAAAATCTAGTTAATAGGTGTCCAGACGTGTTGTTGAGCGGGGTGCGAAGAGAGGAAGCGATAGGAAATGAGAGAGCAGCGAACGCCTGTGAAGGGAGGAAGTGCTGTATCGAGGCGGGCTGCCGAGTAATTACGATGATACCCAAATGCTTGCACAGTGTCAGCGGCTAGACCCTTCTAGCAAAATGCTTAGGGCCGATTGCAGAGTCAGCCGAAAAATACTCACACTCCACTCGCACTCCACTTACCCTTGAGGGAATTCTGAGGGAAAAACTGGAGTGCACTCACGTGCATTGCACAGTCGTGAGTGGAGTGTGAGTGTAGATGTTGCCAATCAATGTGAGGGGACAAAAATTTCTTTACAGATTACCGCCTTCTCAACAGTCTGTTTGTCTCTGTGTAGTTGGCATCATGTATGTAAATATTGAAGACGTTTATAAAAACGAACGATGCTCGTAAGCATTTGTTTGCTGAACGAAAGGATTTGTTGTGTAAAATAATGTAGTGAAATGCTGTTATAGACAATAGAGGAGTGACGTCACATCATTTATACAAAGAAAAGATCCTGGGAGAAAATTGCCGGAGTTAGCATCGCTTCATTCACAAGGTAGGTAAACACTGCATTCTATTTCAGTGCATTTTTATTGGTCTTTTAAGCGCAATAACATTTCAATAATAGTCCCGTAAAATTGAAGTGCATGTTTTTGCTATTGTGTTAAGTGTATAAAATTGTATATTAGGCTGGAAATAGTTTGATCTATTGTACCTTAATAGGTATTTAAAATACAGGGTGGCCAAGAATAAGTGTTACAAATTGATAGGGATGGTAGATGTGCATGTTTGGAACATATTTGATTAAGGAACCCATGTCCGGAAATGCATCCTTATACCTGCAATGGTGCACCAAAGTAACAGGGGTAGGCAGGCAACCTGGCGACAACAAGCCAGTGAAAACATCTGTTGTGTTGTGTTATGTA
>PNEQ01106619.1:0-41116 GCA_003012365.1 Medauroidea extradentata
GGAAAATATATTTTAAATGGTACTTGGGATATTTACAAAAGCACCAATTTAAAGCAAAGAGTACTTCGATATCTCGATTGATTCGATAGATATGGAATGATAATCGAAAACACATTTCACGTATTTTCACCCCTTTAAATAAAGAATTTCGAAACGATTTTGAGTCCTGCCATAGACATTTGTAAAAGTAACCAATTAATGCTAAAATCACGACGATAGCCAATTGTGTTTCAAAGATAAAGACGATTCATTAAAAACACATTTTGCCCCTTTTTACTGCCTGGGGGTCGAATTTCAAAAAAACCTAAAACTACTTTTTGGGTATTTACGTAAGCAATATTTTTAGAAGTCAATATCAACTCTCTATCCCGAAGGGTTCGATAGATATCAATAGTTGATTGGAAACACATTTAACGTCTTTTCAGCCCCTTAAAACTTGAAATTCGAAAAATCCTTAAATTGGCTAATATACATTTTTACAAGTGTCCTATTAAAGTAAAAATTACGATGATAGGCCGTCGGGTTCGAGCTCTATCGACGTTTCTTCGGAAACACATTTCACCCCTTTTCACCCCCTTAGAGGTCGAATTTCGAAAAATCCCTTCTTAGTGCTCGCCTACGACCTGAAGGGAACCTCCACAAAAAATTTCACGATTCTAAGTCCAGTGGTTTGGGCTGCAGTTTGATATGTCAGTCAGTCAGTCACCTTTCATTTTTGTATATATAGATAAATCATTTCTGAACATATACTTAGCTTTATGTGTGTCTAATCAGTTATTTTTTATAACTATAAGTAGGTGTTTTGACTATTTGCTATGTTCTTCTACTTGCTATCAGTTTTGTATCAGTACGGTACCTTATTGTCAGATATTCAGTTGAGTTCGTACAATCAATATTTAGCTCTAAGGGAGTTAGTCCTAAATGATGCACGTAAAATTGTGCCAGAATTGAATTAGCAAGCGTGGTTTGAGGAGGGAGTTTTCTGCCTGTAGCTTATGAAGGGAGATAGTTTTGTAATCACCAGAGGCAGAGATTTAAGCATTTCAGTGTTGAATTGGGATTAATGGAACTTGCAGACAAAGTATACATGGTGTGCCAGAATGCTGGTAATGCTGTAATTAAGAGTTAAGCGTGACAGCACATGCAACATGCATGAAGTTGTTGGCAGGAGGATAATATCAGTTATCTCCTCTTCACTGCCATATATTGACAGTTACAAGGAAGTTGGTTCAGAGTCCCTGAGCACTGATGTTGTGGCCTACCCCTTTCACTGCAATAGATGATTAACGAGTGTGCTGCATTCTGAACTGTAAAGGTTCTGAAACTGGCGAAGGAAGAATGAACTTCATTCCACTGCTGGTTTTCAAGATCTTAACTTGGGTAAATTTTCTTCACTTGAAGAGTCACTATGAGTAGATTTGCATCCTGGGATATAATATGGATAGTTTGAGTAGCATGACATGGATGCCTGGGTGGAGATCTGTGACTGCCAGGTGTATTCCAAGTAAGCGCAGTGAACTGGCTGTCATGGAGCCTTTCATTGACCTGTTCTGGCCATGCTACGTCCTGCTGTTCCTGTTATATTCTGCAATTCTGTGTTTAGGGAAGATTTTTTCTTGTCAGAAAATTTGATCGAAAGCCCAAACTCCTCCAAGCATGGAGAGAGATCACATGGGAAAAGCTGTCGAGATGTTGTAACTGTAGTTATCCCAGTAGGAGGCAAATTTGCAGTGTCTAGAACCCAGACAAACACTTGGCTAGTGATTATGTAGCCCAGACTATCTCTGAAAGGCTTCTTCGTAAGTTTCTGTGACAAAGTTTTGTTTGTGGTCAAAATGTCTCAAGCAGTGGATGCATAACACCAGCAGTACTGCTGTACATGAGCAAGCGAAAAATACAAGGCATTGGGTTATTGACTTCTCTCCCAACTTAAACTCACCTACATGCCACTCCACTTAGGGGCAGGCCAAGAAGTGTTCAGTGGGTGTTGCTCACCCCAGGTACCATTATGTAAGCGTTGTGACAGTATCAAGTTTAAGTATGAAATTGCTTATAGGATTAGTGAAACTAAAAAATTAGAAAATGGAATGATATAGTCATTAAAAATAATCCTGCATAAATAAAGTTATCGCTGAATTAGAGTCAATACCGCGATTATTGAAACCCAATCTATTTGTTTGCAGCGTAGTACTGCATAACTAGTGCCATACCACATTATCCAGGGCCCCGCTATTTGCACCGACGCAGGGCAGTGCAAGTGCAGAGAAAGTCAAATGGGTCTTCAACTGCCTGTACGCGAGTATTTAATTCCAATGCAGCGCAACCAGCTGCAAAGCATGGCAAATTTTGTATTGCACCCACAAAAAGCAATATTTTGTCAGCCCCCAGCTGTAAAATGCATTAACTGTTTTTGCCATTTTGATTAGGTGGGAAGAGTGTAATTGTTTCGGAAAAGTTAGGTGGTAGCGGTGCACCTATTGGGCTTGAGAACCCTTCCTCCCACATTTAATTGGTTTCCTATAATACTCTCTTTGCTAGAACTGTTAACAATGTTCTTTTGTAGCTTTGTGGTGATTACTTAACTGTGCTGCAAATTGGTGGCCGGTAATTAAGTGAACTGAGCTGCTGAAGTGATTTCAGTTGGCCTTGCCCGTTCATTGCTGTTACAGTATTTCCTGTTTGTACATATATCAAACTAAGTTAAGAAATACAATAGTACCACCTTATTAATCGGAATGGTCTGGACTCGGCTGAGGCCAGTGTCGTAGCCAGTATTTTGATTCGGGTGCAAGACAGTATTAGTGTTGGGGGGGAGGACAGATAAACTACTGCTACTGATCTCGGCCATAAAATAGTGCATCTGGGGTCTTCTTCCAGAAAAATGTTGAATTAAAGGTATAGAAAGCAGTCTTATCGGTTTACATATCTAAACATTGAATATAATGCTTACAGAATTTGTAATATTTTTAAAGGTAATGTTGTACTGTATTGTGTTTCAAATTTAAAGGGTGAGGAGGGGAGTGACACAGGTTATGCCACTGGCTCGGACAATTATGTATTTCATCATTTTACAGATTAACAGTTTGTACCTAATTGCGAACCTGATGTAAACCAGTGTATGCTGCTTTAGTACAAACTGCAAACTTAGCTAAACCTTTTTGGAGTTATTTGTTTGGGACTGTAGCATCTTATGTTAAATTGTTTGGAACTCTGGAAAGTGTTAACACGTTTTTCTCAGCATCAACTCATTGGGATGTTCAGTCAAAAATTGTGGGCATTTCAGTGAAAAGTGGTGTGCTCAACATGAAGCTGTTATATTCACAATGGCTAATGTAGATAAGATTATTTGGTGATATCAACACACTTTGTAGCTCAGAAGAAAATATTAACACAGAAGGTTCACCCAGGTCTTTCTGCCTGCCATCTGTGATTTCACTTTGTTAAGTTATCTTTACTTTTGTAACAAAACATGATGTTAATGTTGGTAATCATATGCAAAAGTACCTGTAAATAGCTGGGATTGGCTTGGACAAGTATGTAACACATATTAAGTCATCTTTTTGAAAAAATAAAAATTACATTGGGGAGAATTTGCTTGTGATGTGTGACACTACGAAAGTTACCACAGAGGAGAGAAAACAAGAAGAACATTTTAAATATATCATACCAGGGGAAAATGTGTTTTTGTTGGCCTAGCTCTGCAATAAGAGCTTAAAAGGGCTGTGTTTGAATGCATGGATCGATTCTACACAGAATTAGACACACATTCTCAAACTTTGGGAAAAGTTTCATCCCTGTTCACTCGTATTCAAACAGACAATTTGACTGAGGCATCAAAGAAAAAAAAATTAGTAATTACATTTTAACCTTTTACAATCATTTTACAAAATTTTTATAGTAGTTTTTCGAAACAAAATAAGTACTCATTGTTCACAATAATTTTTCCCTCATTTTGTAAATTTTGTAATAATTATAGCTTTACCATTTCTGAACATTCTTGTTGTACATTAAATGTTGTATTCTACTAATACATGCAGCTCAGATACTTCATAATTCATAAGAAAGGTGGGATGGTTCAGTTATTCACACAGTCTCTGTGTGAAAAAGTTTATAAAAACAATTTTTTATTTTCAAGTATAAACACACATTTTCAATTAGTGAAGAATAATAAAAGAAATTAATTTGTACGGATTGGGCCATAACACATACTTTGTGAATAGAATGGTGTGGGGCTTACACGTGGAATCTGTCTCGAGCACCAAAAGGAGTTGGCACACCACTGAAGCCACACATCAACTTAACAGTGGCTACATATGATTCATCGATGTCCACTGACAGAAGTTGTTTTCAGTGTCTTTTTTATGTCTATGTTGTATCCAACTACCAGAAGCAATTTTGGAATGAAACATAAATTTGCCTATTGTGATTCGAGGCTTCATTGTTAATTGATGACATCTTTCTGTTTAGGATACTATTAAAATTGCAGGAAGTTAATTTTCATATTTTCTTATTTTTAGAAGTACCCCTATAGTATTTTTTCTGTAGCCAAACTGAGGATTGGGGAAAATTCTGTTTCTATTATGATACAGAAGCTTGCTGCAAATTTATTTTTCTGTAATGTTTGTCAGCATAATTGGTAATACGTAGTATGCAATTGGCTAGATCCATCTGTCTGGGAGTACTTTGGTCTTAAAATTGCTTTGCAGAAAACTCAGTACGAAGAGAATAAGCCTTTTTAGCGACAAAATGACTTTATTTTACTGTTTTTATTGTTTTCTGTACTATTCTGTTGGTTTTGTACTCTTAATTTGATACAATTGGTGTTTGTCCAGAGTTCTCCTTATCGTTGTACTGTGGTTTTACTCTTTGGTGGTCATCTTTGGTACAGATACCTCAATACAGTAGCAAATATTGTCCGGAGCTGAGAAGAAGGCAAGGCTCAGGAATGTGGCTGGGTGTAACGACAAGCGGAGGGCTATGTGGCTCCAACCACCATCCTGCTGCTCTGCCTTGCCTTCTCCTCAACTCCCTACTATATTTCTGAGGAGCAATAACTTATTTCTGCAAGGGAGTCTTTGTGATGTACTGGAGCAGTGGTCACAAGACATACACAGGTGTGATAATAAGACTGGTTATGAGAGTAATCTGAGGTAACTCTTCAACTGGTAAAATGATATCTTAGAATGAAGAATAGGATAAATATGGTTCGCTGCCTATCAAGCAACAGCCACCTCCTCTCCTGCATTCACTGTCTCATTTCGTTCTGACAGTGATACTGCTAGGTGAGGAACTGTGTACTTAGCTGAGTGGTGTTATTTTCCTCTGTGTGATTCTGCCATGCCCTTTGCCACGCAGCATCTGAAATCAAGGTGCTGTATTCATTAGTGACAGGGTTCTGGAACTTTGACCATGTCCTTAAAAGGTCTTGAAAAGTCCTTGAATTTTGGGTAACAATATTCCAGGCCTTTTATTTGTTTCAAACAATTGCACATAACGCTAATACTTTTTAACCAAATGCTTTGAAAAAATTTGAGACTGTGTGTACAGTCATATAATACAGATTTTCGGCAGAGCATTTTTTAAAATGAATAATGTACCGTTTGTTAACAAAAAATTATTTTATTTAATTTTGGCATATTTTCACAACAAACTATGGGATATTTCAGGGGCAAAAACCTAAAAAACTATTTTGTGTATTGCAACAGAAAAATTCAGTTTCAAACTATGATATATAAGCGGTAAAACTGCAAGAATGGATTTTTGATAAATATATTAATTTGCGTTAAAAAAATATATTTTCGAAGCCACTGCAAAACTAAAGAGTGAGGCCTTAATTTGAAATTCTTTCTCAGAAATATGAAACCATATTTTGTCTATGCATTGTCTCTGTAATGTAATTTACTCTATGATTACAGGCATTGTGCAGTGTCAGTGTAATTAATACAGTTTCTGGCATGCCACAGCATGTTGTGTTTTTCCTAATGTTTCTTTTGAATATGTTCATGGCAAGTAGGACCCTGTATTGTTATAGAGTTTCATGGCAAAGATTTTTTGGAAGAGAAGAGTGCAAAAAAAGTAACTAAAGAGCTTTGAAAAGAAAAAGTGTCCCATACGGAATGCAATATTTACGCGAGTACAAAAATTAAATTACGAGTCGGGTGTGAGAGGGATATCATGCAATGTATGCTGTAGAGCGGAATGTCATCCACAATTTTTTCTCAAGTTGAAGCAAATTTCTGGTTTATATATCATTAACGAACTTCTTCAGTTCTAAAGAGAGAGAGAAAAAATAGAATTTTTGCAAATAAAACCTTAAATATTTGAATAAAAAATTTGAGTGTCGAATGTAATTTACACCGGTCCTTGAAAAATTAGTAGAAAGTCCTTGAATTTTAATTGTATGTTGCTGTAAGAACCCTGTAGTGAGTAATCTGTGTTCATTTTGAGTTAAGCTAATAAATTTATGAAACTAAACTGCAATTGCCACTTTGCTCACTTAACCTGCCTTTGCCCCTTCAGCGTACGTGATACTAGTCACCTTACTGTAATTTCTCTGTAACAATTGCTACTGGTACTGAAGTGCCTTGTTTTTAACTGACTACTCGACTTAGCTTTCCTGACTGCCTGGGTTTCCCTGTAAGCAGCGAATCACCCCTTGCTACCACTTTGCTGCTGCACTTATTGTATGTAGCCCATTGATGGAAAAGAAATTGGGATTTCAACAAAATCAACAAACATGAAATCTTTATCTGAAGCATGTTAAAAATGTGACCATTCTGCTCACACATTTCTGGATTTAAATTGTACAGCTTGCTTCCTAACTTATATAAAACTGTAGGCAATCCTTTGTTATTCAAAAACAATGTTAAAAAATGGTTAATGCACTCTGTAAATGATTGGGACAACATACTGCACCCACCTTTGTAAAAATAATAATCTTTTTGCCATCATGTTCTGAACATTGGGATATGAACAGTATTCTAAAAATTCTTATTCAATATGCAATTTCAGTTGACTGCATTTGTCATGAGGTATTTCAGAGAAATCTGTATCTTTTAATTTTTAACATATTTTTTGGCACTTTGCCTACCATGCAGAGTATACTGCCAACCTGTCTTCATTAGTAATGATTTGTCTTCACTTAGAGCTAAACTGTTTTGCTCAAAGAGACGTCTTATTTTCTTTCATACATGTCTACTTGTATAATCAAATAAAAAAATAAAACCACCTGGCTAGTTGTTTGTGATTCTAGCTATCCCTCATCTATCCACGTATCACAAAGTTGCCATCATATCCAAAATGTGGCCACCGTATCTCCGTTATCAGGAATATGGATTATCAGTTTATTTACATTCAGAATAGCATGATTGAAAGCTTTTAATGCTGCTTATCAGTAGATGGGTTATCATCAACTATTAACGTCAAAATGTGCAATTCATTTTTTGAAAATTTTCCTGTTTACAACTAGGCCAAATATAGTAAAATCCTGTTAAGGCATTTGAGGTGGACCAGAAATACATAATGCTTATTAACAAGGAAACTTCTTAATAGGGTTATATTATATGTGTCCATATAAACAAGGTGCCTAATCATTAAAATTATTTAGCTGGAAACTTCTTAGATGGGAAACTTAAGAGGGTTTGACTGTTGTTTAAATATGGTTTTCTGAATTGAGAATGAGAGAAATTAAATAACAATTTTTTCTATGTTCAAAAATTAATCTATATATATATTTTTAGATCATTGTTTATGCCAGGTTAATTTTAGTATTAATGTTAATCGTAACAGTTTATTTTTTTTATAGTTATGTTATGTGCAATCATGAACTTTTGTTATACCATTGAATTTTTTGTTATTTTTTATTCTTTGCATTGGATTGAAACACATTTATTTAAAATGAGATTAGTTTTCGAAAAGAAACAATGAGAGTGTTTTGAAAGTAAATTATAAACCTCAGTTGTGGTGTGTGCATAAAATCATGTTGATTGCTAAGTTAATTCAGTTAACAGCTAGATGTATTCTGAGGAGAACTGCTTAAAATTCTAATGCCGCAAGTCTGTTAAGCATTGGTTATTTTTTAAATTTACCAAGTTTGGTTTAACTTGTAGACATTACCTCTGATGATATTTTTGTTGTATAAAAATATTTATGTTATGTAATTTTTGGGTAATGACATATCAGAATCAACTGTCTTTGTGAATGCCTCGTGTATTTGTGGTGGCTCACTCATTAGCAGGGGCAGTGGGACTGTAAGAAGCTAACACAATTATCTTGCAAGAAATCTTGCAATATCTGTTGGTGTTCATAACCATGTTAGTATTAGGAAAATTTAAATTTTTTTAAACAAATACAAACATACATGACTGTTAACCCCGGTATAGTTTCTGATATCAAGTATCCTTTTCATAGAAAATTATAAAACAATGTTTTAATGACTACTGTATGGCTCTCCAGACATTTCTATGTACAACTGCAACAGTGATTTTCTCCTCTCTAATGGTTAAGGTACAGTTGGTCACTAGACCAGCATAGAACAATCAATATAATTCTTCACCTATTGCAAGTTGCAAACCTTTGCTTAAGAAAACATAAAATGTTCTAATAAATGTTTATCTCATAAAGAATTTACCTTGCTTGAGAAATTCTAATGCGTGATTTGGTGCGAGATCAACGTTTCTCACACAAGTTTTGAATGCATTTTGCACCTGGCATCCTTTAAAAGGTGCTCTAATTGAAGTTGTACACAGTCATAAAATTATACAGAAATAACTACAGTAACAGAAGTGGAAGTTCTCTTCGGTTAACAAATTAATTTACATCATAGTCAATAAAGTCTGTTGAATTAAGGATTGCCAGCACATTTACCCTTCTTTTTGTTAGCTGGAGCATTTTGGGGTGCTAAAGGCATGGAAGGCAGGAAGCTTCTTCAGCCTGGTGATGGAGTCTGATCTGGATCATTTTGCCAAGCTTGGGATAAACTTCATGAGGAACAGGATGTCCCTCGATGATGGAATGGAGGTCATCCGGATTCAGAGTAAGTTCTCAGTTACTTTTATTATACAGCAGATATCATGTTGCTTGTAGAAATTGAAATGGACATGTCTTTTTCTAAGTAAAGATGTGATTAGTGGCTTTTTAGATGTAATATCATTTAAAATATAATGCCTCATTCTTATTTTTACCAGACACATCATTAGGAATAGAAACTAAGAATGATATTCTGCTGTGAACAGTTTTGACACACTGATAGGAAATGCACAGAAAAATTTTCTGATATAAATAAAAATATAAATTAATATTTATGTTCTATATTTAAAAAAAAAAAATTTCAGACCTGAGTACAGTAATTTCACAGTAAATTTGGTATTTTTGAAAGTCGGCTTTCTATTTACCAAGTTGATGATGCAAACAAGGATGTGCTAAATATAAATTACTGTTTACCTACAAAAGCACTGATTAAATAGGCCATTATTTGTTTATTCGGAAGGCAAAATTGTTTTAAAAATTAATTTACCTTGTTGTTGTACCAATGCTGTCCCATTGTCAAACACTGACACATGGTTCATACTTGTGAGAGTGGATCTTGGTCCATAGTCACTCAGGTAGCCCCTCCCCCAATTTAGAGATATGTATTGAAACATTGCAATTATTTAGCTAATTTTTATTTATTTTCGGTGGTAATTATGTTTATATTTGTTTTCCAAATTGTTTTGTATAAATAGTAAGATCAGGATTTTTCATTTTACGTTTATTTAGACTTTTAGGCCTTATGTGTACAGCTTTTGTTGGAGATTGTGCTCTTGGAAACTACTAAGAATTTTTAAAAGCTTTCAGGAGCATTGGACTAAACTGTCAAGTAGTTTTTTTATTCTCACTGTCAGAAATTTGGCTGTTGATTTTGGTTTTGTTATGTTGTGAAGGCCGTCGCTGGGTCACGCGATGTCCTGATTGGACAAGAACGGTGACGTGGCTCAGCTCGCCTGTTGGGAAGCATAAAGTGTTTTGCCTGTTCTCACAGTTTCAAGTTAAATCTTTGTTGAGGCAGGGTCGTGGCATGAACTCATCAAATATTTACATGGGCATTTAGTCTGCACTGGCAGCACCTGTGGTTCAATCTTTCTTTTAACCTATGTTTTGGAATTTTTTTATATAGACTTTAAATACTTTCTATTTAAATTCATTTCCTCTGGTGTTAGAAGCTGTGAGGGCATTGAGGCCAATACCGTCCCCACCTTCATAAATGTGTACAGAGTATGGAAGATTGTGGATCTTAGTTTCATCAATAAAAGTTTATAAAAGTTAAAAAAATTCCTTGTCTTTTTCTTTTGGTAGCGCCATATGAATCAGTCGTCTTAAAGTTCCTTTATTAATCACCCAGAGTTTAGGATAGGAAGTGATTATGTAACTGTCGTTTTGCCTTGAAATCTTCAGTCGTCAAGGAGCGGAATACCTCAGTGTGCGGGGGTGAGTGTGGCGTCCACAGACCTAGCTAGCTACTACAAACTTCTAGTTTTGGGGCTCTGCCACCCTTCTTTTTATTAAATATAGCACAATCATGGAACACTGAAACAGACACACGATTATGGCCGTGAAATAAGGTTGGCAAGGATTATGTTTAGTTTGGGTTTTTTTCTCCAGTTAGACATTTTTTGATCCAAACATAGTGAATGGTGGAAATCCCAAGGTTATTGGTATAGTTTATTAAGTTACGTACCTTTTCAAGCAGTGTCTTTAAATTCATAATTCACGTTCAGGATATTGTATGTGTTCTCTGTGTTGTTTTTAACTTAGTGATAGTAAGATAGACTGTGGCGCCGTTCTCCGGCGTCTCTCAAAGGAACATGCCTTGCCAGTCTGCCCTCAACATTCCGGAGACTCTATCCCTACAAATGTCTACTCATAAAGGGACCCCTGCACCTTTTACTGTGAACCAACATGTAGTGCTGTTAATCATAATTCTTCTGGTGTGTGTGTATATATGGATATGTACATATATTATATATATATATGTGTTTTTATATATATATATATATCTATATGTTACCCCCGGCATAAAAACTTATGTGTCTGACTCATGTAGGTGACTTTTCATTCGCAAAAGTTTAAATTTAAAGTCTAGCAGCCAAGTCAGGCATTATCGTTATGGTGGCCATGTAGTACTACTTCAGTTCTGCACTCTGCAGACAAGGTATTAATTCCTGTTTGTCTTATGTGATAACAAAATGTGTTAATGTGTGTGATTTTTCCTGGTGAGGTAGCGCTTGCAGTCATCTATGTGTATTAGTGTAACTGCTTGGTGTATCTAGTGCGTAATAAAAAACAGCAACCATTCCTATCAGTATTCTTCAACATAGTGTCAAAGGTATGCCTCTGCCTGAACAGAGAAGTTAGTTAAGAGCTGCGCAGTCACTGATGTTATGTGAAAGCCATCGCAGACTCTAAATGCCTAATGATTTTGTACCCTACATTTTCTAGCTGCCAGTCTCCGTAACGTAGTCGGTTAGGCACTGATATACAGTGTGAGAGGTGTCGGATTCGACTCCTGGCTCGGGCATGGATGTGGTGGTCTCCGTTTACCTCACTTCACCCTCATAAGCTCTTAAGATCTTGTTGTTAAAGGCTATAAAACCCTCTTACCTCACCTTATTCCTAGCTGGGTTAGTAACTAGAGCTTGGTATCCTACTTGGTGATCACACTTGAACTACATGGATGTGTGTTTGAAGAAAGTTATTTTTGATGTAACTCACGTAAAATTTATTTGTTTGCTAAAAACACGTTTCAGGCGAGTAGTGTACTTAAAGAAAAATGGATGTAAATAAATTACAATGGAGACATGCATTAGACTTGTTGCATAGTAGTTTTAAATAACAATATATGGCCACAGCTTAAAGTCATGTTCCACTGATTTTTCAGTGTGAAGTCGGCATTGCTTTTGATGTACCCCTTTATTAAATAACTGACGTAAGAAATTAAGGACTTTGCAGTTACATCCACTATATTCCAGAAATCCTGCCTTGTCCCCGACACTTCTGCCGAAAACATCATATAGTATGATGAGACAGTTTGTGATTTTACTAATGCTGTCCTTATAGCTCATTTCCTTCCGATGCTCAGACCCAAAATAATGTTTTAAGGAGAATAGTACCTTAAAATACTATTCTTGTTTTCTCAAATTATTTTACATGTGGTCAATAAGGTCAAACTGTTTAGGAATATTAAAGTCATGTTTGCGCACATTTGAGGGTATTTAACTGATAAAAATTATATTTATTCGAGAGTGTGTGGTATTGTGAACTAAATAAAACTTATTTTTCCTAAAAATACCGCTAGGTAAGACAACATTAACTAACAAGTAAAACTTAAATTAATAATTTTAAACAGTCTTGACTATGTAGTGCTCATATCCCTTCGACAACTATAAAAGAGCTGATGATCTTCAAACGTCTGAATAGATTTTCTTTAATTATTTCTAAGAACACTCTCAATCAAATCACCATTCAAATAAAAAAAAAATCAAAATTAGTTCATCCGTTTAGGAGCTACGATGCCACAGACAGATTCACAGATATACACATATTAAACTTATACCACCCCTCCTTTTGTGTCGGGGGTTAAAAACTTGATTGTAACACCCGGCATGGATTTGACGTAGAGCACAAAATGAAGTTTTGTTTATTTTTGCAGAAAAATATTTTGAAGGTAGCTACAAGTAATAACAGATTACTAGAGTGAAGTTCGCTCATGTATGTGCATTCCATCTTGAGAATCGTGTAAGTGTACAGAAATGGCTCTGAGTTAAAAGGTTGGCTGTCTTTCTGAATGGTTGGCAAATAATTGTGTTTTTGACTTAAAATTATTTTTATATAATTGACTAAGTTTGTTTCACCAATCACTGTACCGTTAAAGACAATTTCAACACACCATGTTTTAAAAGTAAAGGATGATAAGAAAATATAACTGTGTAATGTTGACAGCTTGACATGTGCTAGTGGCACATATCTTATCAGTTCAGTATTTGCCGCTTATCACCAAATGCTTTTCCCAGAATGTTAAGTGCAACAACACAGAACTATGTTGTTCAAATTACCTTCCTTTTCATGTCACGATATGTCAGCATGGGTGTAGTTGAGGGGGGCAGGAGGCCACTGCATTCCCCCTCTCTCACAAGCCAAATATAAAAACAAATTCATGCAGGGAATTTTGAAAATGTTTTCAACAAATACTGTACAGTACAAAGAAAATTTGTTTTGTCTGAAATTTTTTTTAAAAATAAGATTTGAAGGAAGACTTAGATCATGTAAATAAATTCAATCTAATCAGAAACGTTTTCTTTTTTCTCGGTTTATCTTCATAATTTTTAAATTAGTCAAGTTAGAGCTTGAAGGATCATTCTTATGGTTGTAGTTAAAAATTAAGGTATGTAATTTGTAAAAGTTTCTATATTTTGTTTTTTATTTACTAGAAAAAGCAATGTTAAGTGAAAACCTTGCCTTTTGCAGTCCTAAATCCTGGCCCTTAATCCATACTTAACGTAAATCCTATCTACGCTCCTGAATATAAGTCAGAACAATATATAAAATCAGGTCATTCCTGGCTATATTTTAAGGAGTCATTTTAGAACACTTAATACGTTTCTTAAGTTCCCAGTTGAAATGTTCTAATTGTCTTCAACTCGACTGTTTTCTTGCACAGCATATATATGCTCATACTTTTCACCTACATCAAAGCAGTTGAAAATAACTTGCAAGTTTCCCTTTTCTGATCGTTGTGTTATTCTTCTGTTGGAAATTACAGATTTTAAGACTGATGTGTCTTCAAACAGTTGCAGTATACTGTTAGGTAGATAACATAAGTAACTTCTAACAATGCAGATGATTCTAACTTAATCTATGGAAACTCTTGTATACGGTATTTTGTGGCAACTACCCATCTGCTCTAGGTTTAAGAAGCACACTTGAAGACTAAACATTTGCCTAAAGAAACTTATATTTGATAAACAAGTAACATATGACATTGTGAATGAGTATTTCTCCAAGTGATACTGCCATAATGCTAATGTTGGATGTGCAGCTGTGGTGGTGGAAGGGGACCCGTGTGTGTTGCTGAATGCAGACTCAATTCCTGTTGCGAGGATGACAACTATAGAGAATGGAAACACTATTCAAGAAGATAACATGGTTGAAGTAACAGGTATTTATCCACCTCCATCATTAACTCTCTGCTCTATCCATTTATAAACTAACAATAACTGACAATTTTCACATTGTGATTTCTTTCCCAGTCTGTCTTTGTTGACAACCTCATGGGTGTTCTATTCTTTAGTATCATTTACAGGTTACTTTTAATGTTAATGTCTTTTATTGTTCTCGCCAACTCTCACCTGAAGATGACGATGTGACCCAGCCTTCCACAAACCTTGCACAATTTTGAGAGAGCCATACATTACAGTTTTCAACTAGAACTTCTTCTGGCAGAAGACACGCTAACACATGCTTACCACCATATCACCAAGATGTGTATACTATCCCAAACCGATATCAGTTTGCCAGAATGCACATCACATTACAAACCCTTTTATCAAAGGACATATTATCCAGTTTATCAGCCATCACACAGCCTGTTTTTCACCTGTGTTGTCCAGAAAAAGCTCTCTTTTAGTAAGATATCACATCACTAGAGGGTAGCTTTACTTACAGCTTTCATCCAATTCCTTGCAACCACACATAATCATTTTAAGATGACACATGTTACCAACAACTGAAAAATACCCTTTATGATGGTTTAAGTAGACAGCCATGTGGACAGGGCTGGCGCGACCATATAGACCAACTAGGAGACCTCCTGGGGTGCTAAGAAACGGATGGGGTGGCTGGCACAACTGACAGCAATATGTAGTAAGGGGGCACATTTATGTTTTTGCCTAAGGCACCAAATTTCTTTGCACTGACCTTATACTGGCCCTTCATGTGAAGCATTTGTCACTCGTGAATGAGCTACAGTTATGAGTGCTCTGTGTTAACATTTTACAAACCTTGCATTGGCCCTTCATGTGGAACACTTGTCACTAGTGGATGAGCTACAGTGATTAGAGCTCTGCGTTACGTTGCGCCAGTCCTGCATGTTGAACACTTGTCACTTGCGAATGAGCTACAGTTATGAGAGCTCTGTGTTAACATTTTACAAACCTTGCACTGGCCCTTCATGTGGAACACTTGTCACTAATGGATGAGCTACAGTGATTAGAGCTCTGCGTTATGTTTCACCAGCCCTGCACATGGAATACTTGTGAATGAGCTAACAGTGATGAGAGTTCTCCGTTACGTTGCACCAACCTTGCACCAGCCCTGCATGTTGAACACTTGTCACTTGCGAATGAGCTACAATGATTAGAGCTCCACTTTACGTTTCACCAGCCCTGCACATGGAATACTTGTGAATGAGCTACAGTGATGAGAGTTCTCCGTTACGTTGCACCAACCTTGCACTAGCACTGCATGTGGAACAACACTTGTCACTTGTGATTGATCTACAGTGATGTGAGCTCTGCGTTACATTGCATCAACCTTGCATATTGAACACTTGTCACTTGTGAATGAGCTACAGTGATGATAGCTCTGCGTTATGTTGCACCAACCTTGCACCGGCTTTGCATGCTGAACACTTGTCGCTTGTGAATGAGCTACACTACAGTGTTGAGAGCTCTACTGACTGCTGCCTGCGACGACTCCCCTGAGCAGGCCTAACGACCACTAGAGTAAATGACAACATGAGGTAGTTTTCTTTCATTTTGATATTGATAGGTCATCTCTTAGGACAGTCGTAGTGAGTAAAATTATAAAGTACATTTTGTACACCTTTTAAGTTCTCGTAGTAAAAAATTTTAATTGAACAATTTTCTTTTAGTTGCTTGTTGCTTGTATGCCTAACTGATTGGACACTACAAACTAGTGACAGCTATGGGATCTTACCTCCAATGGTTGTAAGAGAACCCATTCCGAAGGGTTATAAGTAACAGATTATGGATGATAGGTGTATTGAATTATTATATTGTTTTTTTAATAATTTGTTGAATGCGTGACTGTACGTTGTGAAGTGATATATCTTAGTTCTGTTGATGAGTGTCAATACCAGGAGTTCCCTGAATCAATTGAAGTTATAACAATCAATCAAGGTTAATTATTTGTATACAGTATTTAATGACAGAGGGGATTCTTAAGATGACACCAAACACATATATTGTAAAATTGCTGAAACAATTAGAATTAGCTTAGATGTTTCATTTAGGAAACAAGAAGGGAGAGTTATATAATTCACAGTCTTATCAATTTATGTTGTGCTGACTAGCAGTACACAAGATGTTAAAGGTTTGGAACACAACTTCCACAATTTAATTTATAAATTTTTCAGCTAACACACAAAATTTGATTTATCATGAGCGGAGACATTTTTTTATAAAATAAATGCACTGAATACAGGATTTGGACTTGTTAACCTTCAGAGGAAAAAGTAAACATTATTTTCTGACATTAGCCTATACAGTTTATGAATATGAGTCCACGGCTGGTGGTGGTGTTCTAGAAGTTGAAGTCCACATTGTCAAGCTGTTCATACATAGCAATAGCATATTCCTAGACTTCAAAATTGAGTGTTTTTATTCCAACATTAAAGGATAACCACAGCCGGACAGTCAAGGTAGTTCTTCTGGAACAAACAGAAGAAACAGTCTACATTTGCCCCTCTACATTCCAATCCACTTGCAGTTGCAGCAAGAAAGTGAGTGTATCAAACAAAGAACATTGTTTGTTATGTTAATGATTTACAATATGATGTACCATGAAAGCTAACACATGAGCATTTAAAAGTTTAACAGATAAATAAGTTTCAAATGCTACCACCACAACGAATAACAACAATAATAATAATAAATAAATAAATAATACAGTAGTACCATGCCCAGGGTAATTTCCAATTTAATGATTTATCAGTATTTTCACAAGTTAAAAAGTAGAATGATGAGAAAGGGTCTACACCAATTCATGAACCCTTAGAGTGGGAGAGATTTTGGTCAGTGCTTAACATCGGGATCTTCAGCATGGTGAGGAGTGACATGAGGTGAGTATGGAGCAGCTCCGGAATGATGGGGTAGGGAAACTGAAGATCTCAGAGAAAACCTGCTGATCAGCGGCATCATTTGGCACGGTTCCCACATGCAAAATCCGGGGACAGATCCTGCCAGGAATTGATCTCGGATTGCCTTGGTGGGAGGCAAATGGTCTGGCCATTTTGCAACTGCGACCCCATAAATCCTTAGAAAGCATGGAAATTGAAATTTTTAGCAGCTCACTTTGCAGTCACATGTCTCGTTTCAAAGGAGATTTCACGATCAAAAACAGGTTTAAAGAGTACCAACCATTACAATTTCACTACTACGTTCTGCATAATGTAAAGCAGAAACTAGGTCCACACCTTCATGAATAGATGTCATAAATTATTTGAAAAGATGATGCAGTAATGAGATGTTCCTGAGAAGTATGAAATATTGAATCAGGAAGCAGATGATTGACATCTACCAACTTTCACAGATTGATTACAGTGAAGAAAACAGTGTATTAACCAGAACAATAACAGTGTCACTAAAAATAACAGCCTCATCAGGAATGCAAGCTTATGCAAATACTTTACAAAACAGATGTTCTGAGAGATGCAGAAGTGATGGCTTGTGTTACCCATAGTTCATGTAGTAATGATAGGAATGGAATGGGAAAGTGAGTTTCAGTAGAGAATAGAGTAGTGGAAACAGATAAACCCTTGAATGAACATTGTTAAAGCCACTAAATCTTTGCTTTTGTAAGAAAGCAGCCTTAATGATATTAAACTTCATAGAATATTAAAGTTACAATAATTAGCATGCTCTTCTTAAATCATACAACAATGAAAAAGCATTGTAAATTACAGCTTATCTACGATCTTAATATCACATAAGCAGAACGTCCATTTAGTTTTCTTTTTTATGCTTCACAAAGCCAGTCTTTACTGCCTGACTAATGACACTTGCCATCCATTAGGTTTATTGCTGCCACTTAGTATGCATCACCCACCTGTTTACCAAAGCCAAACATCACACATAGCCCACCGTCATGCCAACAATAAGAACGGTGCTGCAGGCTACACAGTAACGTATTTGTACTGTGCTGACCTATGCTAATCTTATGGCTTCCAGTACAATGGATGATTTTTGTAGTTACACAAGTTACACTCGTAGCATAACAGATTAGCCTTTATTATTATTGTTATTATTATTAGGTATATTATTATTACTATTATTATTATTTATTTATTTTTACTTATGTAGGAAGGAGAGATATTTTTATGTTACGATTTTCAAATGACATAAAGCAAGTGTGAGAAAGGGAGTCATTATGTATGAGAGAGGTTTTGGAAGTATGAGAATACCATGGTTATGTATGAGGACTGTAATGTCGAGGCAGGTGAAGGATTTTTTCCTCTGTGAGAAGAGACACACTGCAAACTGCAACAAATGGATGTGTTGTGTGGCTGAGGGCCAAATTTGTGGTAAAGATGTATTGAGGAGCAACCAACTTAGCAAGTGAAGGCAACACTCATTACTGTAATCTCTTTTTAACAGTTTTGAACACTAACATTTACCTACAAAACTAATTTTCTACATGCGTACGACGTCGTGAGGATGAAGGGTTGCAGAGGTGCTCTCCTCAGCAAATTCTTTGTCAAGTGTTATCGTGACTGCATGCTTTAAGTTTAATTGCTGATGCCTGCAATGTGCTGACACAAGGGTTGGCCAGAGAGATGTAAAAATGTTCAAATGCCAGATTTAAAATAAAACATTACAAAATAACAATCTTCTTTTTCCGGACTCATTTATTTTTTCTCATCTTTGGAACAACTTATCCACTGAATTGTAACACTTTCAGCATAATTTTTAAAATTAAATATTTAATAAACAAGCACTACAAGTTTAAGTGTTTCACAAAATTTAAAATACAAAAAAAAAAAAAAAAACACTAAGTTACTATAAATAACTTTACCATGTGTGAGAAGCAGAACTACCAAACATGTCTATGCCAAATTCTTGCTCTGTGCGCAGCAGATCGGTTGCATCTTGTCTTCCTTGCAAAGGCTGGCATGTTAGCTGAAATAACATATTTACTGACTGCAAAATATGATGAGATAAAAAATGAACTTAAAGTACTCCAGCACTTTTTCTACATGTTTTGGTCTATTAAAATTTTTTTCATGTATTTCTTGGTGGCCTAGCTGGGAGAAAACTGTCTCCCCAGCTATCCAGGGTACAGAAATGCTCCACATCTCCCAGAACATGTACCTATACTAATATACAGCTCTCAACATGGCATTACCAAAGTGTTTGAAGAACTGGGAAAGTCTCCAGTTGCCTTTCTTCTCATGTTGGAGTACCTGATTTTTCTTCCGCTCCTATAATGTATCTGACCGTTTGATGAGCTTACTTTCAAGTTTTTCGTATTTTCCTAAGAATGAGTGATGCATGAGAACGTTGCAGGCCTTGATAGGGAACTTGCAGTCCAGATTGCCCACCACATAGTGAAATTTAGTTTCATTCAAGCTGATATTTGGAAGGCGAACCGGTTCTTTGATCACACAAACTACATTTTGGGGTTAGACACCCAGAATGGCAAAAAGGGAACAGACGTTTGGTCAGAAGTGTATCCAACCAGCCGCTGTGGTATAATGCTGCTATGTATAAGCTGTAGTGTTGGAGATGGGTGACGATGCAGGAGGCCGGAATGGAGTCACATTTTTCCATAAGATGCCTTTCTTTTGTGTGATGGGCATTGTAAATGTTCACTGATTCGTGTTGTCAGAGAACTTGACAGATTATGCTGGGGTCACTACTATTGGCGCTGGATTCCCCTGAAGGGGAAGGGTGCTTACTGAATGTGTGACTGGCAAGTCGTGTTTAGAAAATAAAGTTTTAATCACCATTTCCAAAAAAAAAAATATCTTTTCTGTAAACTTTACAGCAGAAATAGTTGAGGATAGCAATAACATATTTCAACTATAAAGTGCATAAATGGGGATAACTCTACTTGCTTCTGAATGAATGTGAACCAGTCTTATCTATGATACACACATACCTGGTAAGTTAGGGTCATTGGTTAGGTCTGTATAAATGCTTTCCAAATTCTTACATACATGGAATAGGGTTTGTTATTTGGATTAGCTGCATTGTATTATGCACATTGAGATTTCACAATGATTTTGTTCTATTTACAGCACAATTTACACTTTTGTCAATGCTCCTCATTACTATGGTATCATACTTCTACAGTTGAAATTATTGGAATTTCAAAATATTCATTGTTTTGGGATGCAACAGTATGTCCAATAGGGTAGCGTACTGTAAATTAACATTATTTCTTTTCTATCAAGCTAGTTACCCTGAAGAAGTACACATTGCGAACAAAGAAAATGAAAGAAACATGAGTACTGTTAGTGTGCCACATAATGGGGCAGGCGAACCCGTTTGTGCAATGTTAACAAAGTTATCATCTTAGAATGGTTACAGTTGCTATGCATCCAGCAAAGGCTTAGTAGTAATAGACATGCCATTCAGGAAAATATGATTGTCATGGATCTTGCAACTCGCATGTAGTGCTCACTTTGTTCAGAGCACATTGTCTAATATTTTTGACACAAACTGCACAGTGGCTTTTGTGTACATCTGTGTACTTCCTTGCTGATCCAGGTTTTGTTGCATATCTGTATTTCTTCATGTCTAAATATGGTGTGCAACCAGTATGTGGGAATAAAATTTCTTTAAGCAGATGCCAGAGAAAAAAATTAAAGCAAGTTTTTTAGACTTAGTGGGTATGTCTTAAATGTTGCTGTTAATTAACGTAGAGCTTACTGACCAGCTGTATTTCTGTCATGTGAGGACTTATGATTAACGTAACTTCATGCTATACTTGCTGTTGCAGAGTTTAAAGTATGTAGATAAGTCAGTGAAAGTTGTACGAGTATGTGATGTAATGTATGGATTCTGGCAGGCTTGCACACGTCGACAGTAGATGCTCTGAGCAGGAGTGCTGGTCAGCAGATGTCACCTCAGCAGTGGCTCTCACACATAGAGTTGCTGCAGAGCTTCAGTGAGGCAGCCGAGCGGGTGACCCAGGGTGGGGAGCAGCGAACTATCCCCGTGGGGCCATCGACCACCGTCCTCACTACGTCCCAGTCTCTATCCTCCGAGGATACAAACGGCAGGGTAGAGGAAGAGCGTAGTGTGGAATCTTTCCACAGTGTTGCGTCTACTCCTGCCCGGGACGACAAGAAGGTTGCTGGGGTTTCTGTGCCCTCCAAGCTTCCTGAGGAACAATCAGTGTCTCCAAGGTAAACTGTGGTGATAGTAAGAAAGGATCAAAAGTGACGAATTTATGAGTCATTTTACTTGGCCGTTAGCAACCCTCTGTTGAAATTGGTGTAATTGTGCTTGTTGATAGTGATTTCATTCTTTACATCTTTCTTTGGGTATCACAACTCAATTAGACTTTGTTTAGTGTGTATACATGAGTTTTTTTCCCATGTTAACAGTTTTAAGAAACGAGTAATAATACATGTGTGAGTTGTTGTATTTCTTTGGAAATTTTTCTGTATACAAGCTCACCATGCTGCTCAACAGTAGCGAGTACTTCTCTTGTGCTTGTTTGCACCTCGAGATATCTGATGGCCAGGTAGAAACTGAAATTAGGATACTTTCCATTTAAATTGAAGACATTGGATTGGAATTGGGAGATTGTTTATTTGATCCAATCACTGTGAGAAGTGCTTGCTTACCTGACTACTATAAGTCTTTGACGTTCTATCCAGAAATGTTGAGATAGTAAATTTGACTATGGTGCTGTGTAAATTTGGGTGTGTTCTGTTCTTATACAAAGTAAGGAGATGTGAAGGTAAGCTTGGAAGAACAAAATTTTTAAAAGACTTTCAGGACTTGAAATATAAGAATGTAAAAGAAAATAGTTCCGTCTGCATTAAAATAATTAAAAATATTTGTGTAAATTTTTGGTGGCCAGTAATCTAATTTGCAGTCACATAAATTAGATGTTCATATTTTGCCATTTGTAATGATAACTATAGGATTCTATTGTATTTTATACTGGAGAAGGTATACTAAAAAATGTGATTTTTTTATAAAATGAGGTGGAATTTGTAACTAATTTACACACAGTAACTTATTGATTAAATTGTCTTATAGGTACTGCATTGAAAAGCATGACATGTATTTTTTTAAAATTGTGCAGTGTGTGTTGAGAATGTATGTGATACAGATTGTACTATTGTAGCAATTTGATGTCAGGGTTGGTAAATGGTTCTTTGCTAGATTATATTTAGAGAGCCAAGGGGATGCATGTTGCTTACAGGGATTCAAAGAGCAGTGATTCCTTCTGCTCCCTGGGCTCTGCCAGCACACTCTCCGTGGCATCCCAGAGTGGGGAGAACACCTTCAGGTCCCCGACATCCGACGTAGGCTCTACTAACGGTGACACCGATGTAGCAACCACGGCCAGTCCCAGCCGCCCTGTCAGGACCAAGGGTGCTAGTTTGAAGCCTCCCAACATACTGGTGTTCTCAGAGAGCAGCGTGATGCTAGGTGACACGCTAGCCGTCCTCAACACCACTTTGCAGAGGAATGAGTAAGTACTTCTGGACAACCTTGTAGTGTGTTGTTCTACTTATGTAGCATGTCTCTTCACAATGCTTCATTATCAGTATTTATTTGTTTCACAAGCATTTGATTAATGTGGCAGATATTTGTAAACTTGAAAGTAAAACATCTATTAAGTCACATATATTTAAAATAAAACATTTTAGAAATTCATAGTTATAATAAAATAACATGGCAAATCAATAATAATCTGTCTCATTATAATTCAATGTGGTGAAGTTTAGGTAATCTTCAAAATTAAAAAAAGATGGGGTTGAATAGTTTGTACATGCTTTGTCCTACAACAGAATAATGAGGTGTTGGGTGCTGTAGGTATTGCGTGTACCCGCTGAGCCAGACGCAGATCCTGAGTGGATTATGGCGGGATCACGTCCGGCTGCTGGTGGTGTGTGGCTCTGTGCCTGGGGCTGCTGCCCCTGTGTTGGTGGGTCACTTGTTAGCTGGTGGCCAGCTGCTGTGTCTCTGTTCTGACATGCTGGGACTGCTGCTGCCCACATTCCGCACCGCTGAGGTGCGCGAGCGTGAACTGGCCTGCTTCTCCTACGGCCGCTGGGGACGTGTGCGCATGATGCACCACGTGTTCTGTTACCATGCCTCGCCTGCACATGCCCGCTTCCAGCCAGATGACCAGAGGTACCGTCCCTCCTCCCATCTGTGCTTTTTTTTAGCAGTTGCTCTTAGTATTTTTTCTTGAAAGAGATGCATCATTTATCCGTTTATCTGTTACACTTGTATTGCATGCATTTGAATCAAAAATCTGCTTTTTGTTTTTTTTAATATTTGTGTTAATTATGTGTTTCCTAGTAATCTAAGTTATGCCCTGTATTTACTAATTGCTGGCAAGTAAACATTTGTAGAAATTTGCTAAGAACGTTAGTAGGTAAACTTAGTAGTCTCTATTATCCACTAAAGGTTGTGCCTTTGGCTAAGATAAAACCTTTCCTTATTGACCTGAATTGCATGATTTTCCGTAACATATTTTCCCCCATCACACAGAGCTGAGAGAATAGCTTTTAGCCAGGCTTGGCATGTTGCAGAGCAGGGTCAGCTGCAGAGCAGGGCCAGCTGCATTCAGTTTATCTGCAGACGTATGAAAAGAGACTCCAAGGAAATAAGTAGCTTCCAATGCAGATCCAACCTACTGCTTAACCATTGTTTATTTATAGCCACACTCATTCCATAGGCCATCTCTCCTTGCCTTGCTGTACAAAAAACCCCACAACTCAACATCAGCCTGCCTCACCTAACCCTCTTGCCAGCTTCCTGATTAACTCTTCAATGATCCCATTTCATTCTGCACTGCAACAACAATTTTTGTACCTGTTTGTGCTGTGAAACACCCAGCTTCTGCAACAGCACTGCATTTCGGGGCAAAATATAAATCATTGTGAGTTGCAGATGTTACAGGATACATGCTTATTTCTTAATTTGAAAAAATTTTTGCTTAAACTTGCTCTGTACAACAGTAAATTATTTAGAAATATGAAAATTCTTAGTACCTATTTTGGAACAGCTGTGAACTTAACTCTTGTATATAATTACTGTATCTAACAATCTTCTAATTGAAAAACACAGTCTTGTAAAATACTGTAGTTGTTTGCAAGTATAGTTTTCAAGAACATAGTTCTTTTAGTTTTTTGTACTTTTCAGTTATGTAGATATGAGATTCTTGGAAAATATGTTGTTAACTAAACAGTACAATTTAAGTAAATGGTAGACCATTACAAAATAAAATCAAAGCAGCTGTGCAACAAGCATTTAATTGAAACAGTAAATATGGGGATGTTAGGAGAAATTTCTATTTGGCAGAAGATGTTCGTCTGCAGGTTGGTTTGTGTTGCAAGTGGATGTTTAAGGTGTTGGGGCAACTGGAGTTATTCATAGTGGTTGTAGGCATCACACTGTGTGTGTGTGAGAATGTGTGTGTACGCGCATGCTTGTATGCACATGTGTGTGGTTTAGTGAGGTCTACAAGAGTAGCTGTTGTCTGTAGTCTTTCAGTTAGTTGGAGTTTGTTGTTGTGTATAGTTATTGAATGGGAGTAGCGTTACCTGCCTTGGGTCAGTTTTTCAGAACAAGCATTTCTCCTTACTTGATTCTAACCTATGTGTGGAATGATGAGTAGTGGTTGTACTGTTTTACCTGTCATCTTGGCTGTTGTCTCCTTGCTGCAGAGTGGCAGGTTCGCTGAAACCCCCATCAACGGTGGAGGTGTTGGATGGAAGTGAGAAGCCACACACCTTGGAGGTGCAGGTCCTCGGTGTGGAGGAGACATGGCACAGCCCCTCTCTGCTTCTTGCCAGGGTCAAGTCTTCAGGCGGCAAGGCAGTATTTTCACAAGTATGCGTTACATTTCATCATTCTACCTCTTTTCTTACTGTAAGCAACATTGGGCTGAAGATGTTATGACATTTAGGGTCACATGAGTCTCTTCAGTGAAGAGATATTTTGTGTGCTGAGTTTATTCATTATAATTTATACATACAGTAATTAATTCTGTGATAAATATGAATACTTACTTAAATTATGCTTCTGAAATGCTAAGTTATTCATCAGCTATTATTTTATCATAAAATTTTTACACTTCTGACTAGCATAGCACCGATTCACTTACTGCGGATTCACACAACGGGAAAATAAAAATTACGTATAAGATTCAAATAGCGTGACATAAAACTCGCATAACGCGAGCGGAAAATGATGCTTAAATACCTTACTGTAAGCTTGCTGTCGCTCGCTCATATGTGACTGCAGCTTGTGTGATGGCAAGACAGACCGGTGTATCGGATTTCCTGTCCTATCTTTCCAAGACCATAATCGTTGAGCATCCGTGTACATGATAGTAAAAAGCTACAGTTATTTTTTTAATATTTTGTCATGATAGTTAACTTTCACTGTGTTACTGATAGTTGACGTTTATTTGTTGTGAACATGAAACGTGCAAAGGAAGTGCCAACTGATAAAGTACATAGTAGCAAAAAGGAAGACAATTTTACTACAAACAAAATTAGAAGTTATTGAGCGGTCTAATAACCATGTAATCGGCCATGCTGTCGGACGAAAAGAATCTACAGTCAGAACTATATTGAAAAGTAGAAATAACTCCAGAAACTGTTGACGTCAGATGCATTAACTTCTATGGAAACGAGAGTGCGGAATCAAACCTCAATAATGAATCTTGCCTTAGTAGTGTTTGGAATTTGTTATGCCCTTCCTTTAGAGAAAAATTCCGTGGTTTTAGCCTGTTGAGAAACGGATGGAGGAAGTACCAGTTGAAATAGGGGAAAAAAAAACCTTGATTTGAGGAACTTGATGCAACAGATGTCAATAAACTGATCACTTCATATGTGAAACTCACTGCAGAAGAACTCACTGAACAGGATAAAATGAGACGTAAAGAAATGGAAATTGTTGATGATACTGCGAGAAAGGACAGCAAAAGACCTGACTACATTTTTTTTACCAAAATAAACTAAGCATACATGATTTTAGAAGATAAATATCCCGATGAAAAAAGAAGTTCTACCTTAAAAAATGAAACTGGCAAGATGTGGTACGTGTATAGAGAGATGTATCACAAGTAAAAAAGTGTTAAAAACAAATGCTGCTTGAAAGTTTTTTTGCACCTGTACATTACTACACACAGCAGGCCCCTGTGAACTCAGCTGTGGTGGCGGACGTGACAAGCGGAGAAGATGCTGATGTGCCAGCTACCCTTCCCCCCCCCCTCATTCACTCATTCTTCGAGAATGTTGACACAACACCTACTGTGCAGGAGAGTGCCTTGATAACGTGCCCTTGGTGGAAAAACAAACTTAGTTACATGCACATCAGCCATGACTGGCTTACGTGCACTCTTTTGTATCTGTTTATTAGACGTTTTTAAACTCTATTTACAGGTGTTCACCATTTCATTTTTTTTTTTTTTTTTTTTTTTTAATACGTGGTTGTTTAATTTTGGAGACCTCGTAGAATTTTTAGGAAGAAAATAATAGGACATATTGCAGTGTGTTGGCCAACACAAGTAGTTACGCCTTGTGGTTATTTTGTTCTCAGATGCTTCAGATACTGTATAGATAAAACGGACCTATTTTATTTTCTTGTGTGTGTGACAGGATTGATATGTATCTGCACTATTCATTTGTTGGAAAAGTGTTTGTTTTGTGGATATTCCCAAAACAACTACATGTAAAGGTACATTTTTCCCATGGGAATAGTTGGATTTCATGTAATGCTGATTCACATAGTGCGAGCATTTCACGGAACACATTACTCATGTCTTGCGAGTCAGAGGTGTATTTCAGTGTAATTGTCATGACTTTCATAGTATAACCCTGTATACTGTACTTCTGTTGACAATATCTTACAGTGTTGAGAATATTATGTATTTCTTATTCACTTTAGTATTAAATAGAGACAAAATGCCATACAAAACTTTTGTATCATATTATTCATCCATTTGAACTAAATGTAGCAATAACACATACAGTAAAACCTCTTTATAACAACCCCTTTTATAACAACCACCTCTCTATAACAACCCTTTTCTCAAGAACTGTGGGATTTTAAAATAGGGGTTTTACTGTACATTTAAACCTCTTTATAAAGACCACCTCTATATAAAGACCCTATTCTGTGGAACCATTAGGGGTCTTTATAGAGAGGTTTTACTGTATTACCAGTTGTTGGCATCATTGTGTTTTTAGGTTGTTTATAAGGTACTCTTGCTAAATTTTAGAAATTAGGAGGTAATTTCAGAAATCAGGAATTTTTGCTGTTCTAAGAATGACAAATAAAGAGTGGAATACAATGGAGTAATTTTACTAAATCAGAAACAATGGCCTGTCCAAATGTGTGTTTAGGTCACTAGCATGAGGTCAAAACATTTACTTTTTAACTAATGAGAGATGAGTTTGGAGCTAAAATGTGCGGTCTGAGATCTTAGTGTAAATAATTAATATATCTGTGGAACAGCTAACAATACTTTGTCTTGGTTTATTAGAGTTGAGCTAATTCTACACATTTATTTTACACTTCCCTGTCACTTCAGCTACTTATTTAGCTTTTGAATTATTGAAGTTTTTTTTTTTCTGTCCATTCTACAACATTTTTCTGGTTCCTTAAAGTTTGCTCTAAATACAATACTCATAAAAATTTTGTATCAACTGTATTTCGATGCAAGTGTATGGCACAGTTTACTTGAAGTAGTAAATGAATGTACACACAATACGAGATGGTAACACCCAATGAAGTGCCCCACTTATTACTATGTACTAACTATCTCACTCACTCATCAACTCACAGGTCAAACCACTGGACCTAAAGATGTGAAATTTTGAGGGTGGCTTCCTCTTATTCTGTAGGCACCCTTTGAGATGGGATTTTTCAAAATCTAAAAATATAGGGGATTTTTTCAACTAATCCTAGATATCTCATTAACGAGGTAAGCTATTGTTCTTTTTTATTCAAAATTGTGCGTTAATAAAGTAAACCTAAATGTCTCATT
Organism: Medauroidea extradentata; assembly: GCA_003012365.1. Lineage (NCBI taxonomy): Eukaryota > Metazoa > Arthropoda > Insecta > Phasmatodea > Phasmatidae > Medauroidea > Medauroidea extradentata. The sequence continues at coordinate 28,246 of PNEQ01106619.1, forward strand.
AACCAGGTGAGCTATTGTTATTATTTTTGCTTCAAAATAGTGTGTGAGTAGATGCATATTACATAATTTTTTGATTTTGTAATTCACAGATTAAGGGTGTGAAAATATGTAAATTGTGTTTTCAATGAGTCCTCAATTTGTCTTAAACCAGTTGAGGTTATGTAAATACTTAAAAAGCAATTTTAAGATTTTCCTTAATTCAATTTAGAAGTAAAAAAAATAATAAAAGATGTTTTCATTTAATTCGTGATATCTGTTAAACATGTTGAGATATTGGAGTGATTTTTGCTTCAGAAAAGCTATTTCATGATTTTTAGAAATTTAACAGTTAATGTCGTGTAGTATAAACATGTAAAACATATTTATACAAAATCTCCTAGAGCTCTTAAACCGATTAAATATCGCAGTAATTTTTACTTTGACTAACTGTCTATTCTGTAACACGCCATTCCTATGCCCTAATACGTACTTCGGTGGGCCTTGAATAGGCTGATTATGACGGGAATGACTTTGTTTGTAAACTGGTTATTGCAGAACACACAGGGAGTTGGTCTGGCTAGCAATTAAAATATAATACTACAGTATTTTCCAATCTCTATACATGTATAGAGTTAGTTGCTTGCATAGTGTACAACTGTGATACAATGACGGGGGAATGATGTGATGATGCACGTGCATTAGAGGAGGTTGGCACTATTATATTTGAAGTAATAATTTCTAATGCCATGATTTTTTCATTGGGTTTAAAGTGGTTCATTTATATATTCACTTATTCATTCATCAGCGCACAGCCCAAACCGCTGAACCTAGAAGTATGAAAGTTGAAGGGTGCTTCACTTTGTGGCGTAGGCAAACGCTAAGCACTGAAAACAGGTAGCCTAAAATGTATTTTCCAGATTTCCTCGATATCTCATAAATCTGGTGAGGTATCATTATGCTTTGCGCGTGAAAAAAATCATAAAATGTTGTTTGTCACCATGTTCTCAATATCTCAACAACAGGATAAGCTATCGTTATAGTTTTTTTTCCTTCAAAAATTCCATGCGGAAAAACTGCGGCCAGGCAGCTAGTAAGTACATTATAAAAGAAAAGCAGTCAGCAGGAAGGCATATAACATTCACATGTAAGATATGAAATGTTGTGACATTTTTTTTAGTAGTGTATTTTCTGGTATCCAAGTAAGATAGCTGGTTGTGTTGACAATATAGGTAGTAAATGATTTAACAAAATATTGTGGGTATATGCCATTGCAGTGCCATGTCATTTCAGAAAACCGACCTTGGACCAAGAAAAACAATAAAGGAAAAAAATTAAGTCATACAGGTTGTGGTCAACACATACATAAAAAATATAACCTAAAAGAATTCCACGAGGAATTGTTTCACATCACTGAAAATACTAATAAACAAGAAATTTAAAAGGTCAAAACAAATAACAATGCAAAAATAAAATTAAAAAAACTGCGAAAATTGAGGACACCAAAATTAAGGAAGCGTGGATAATAACTAAGGCAGAACACAGGGGTTTTCCTCAGATAAGCTAATCACTATGTTTTGGAAGCTGACATCTGCTCCCTCCATCTCCAGGCAGACTGAAAGTGTATTTGTAATTTCTGTGATTTGACACTATTCCTTATAAAATTTTTTATTTTTTTTTACTTATGTATGTGTTGACTACAGCCAGGTCGGCTAGTTTTTTTATATAGTTTGTTTTTATTTTTTCCGGAGACAACATAGTACTGCAATGGCATATGTCCACAATGTTTCACTAAGATATTTACCTCTACTGCAAGACTCTTTCAAAGACATAATGTGTGTTATAACCAACAGGTGCACTTGGAAGTGGACCCTGGAGAGTATGAAAGTGAAGAAAACAAGTTTAAAGCTCTCCAAGAAAGCAACCGTGCCCGCCTAGAAATTCTTCAGGATCTCTTGTCTTCGCATTTTGGACTGAAGTGTGCAGATCTGAATGCTTTGGCTACTAAGTACACACCTGCTTATTTCCTCGGCAGGCATGAGGTTTGGGCTCTGCATTTAAGCAACTGCTTTGGCTGTGTACTTTCTTTTTTCAGAGGAGGTACTCATGTTTTGATGTTTGTATTAAAGTTACCAAACTGAATTTTGAGTTATTCATATATGATGGTACGCTATACAGGCTGTTACTGACCAGACATAACCAATTGTGGAAGTGTAAGAATGGTTGTCTTATATTATCCTTCTGTCATTAATGTTAGAGGGGATGTGGCAGTGTGAGGTGGTGCAATAGTAACACATTGGACTCACATTCAGGAGGATCCAAATTCAATTCCTGGCTCCACAATCCTGATTCTGATTTTCGATGTTTTAATGAAATTTCTCCAGGAAAATGTTGGGATGGTTCTATAATATAGGCCATAGTCAATACATCTCCCAGTTCTTGTCCTTGTGTAAATGTGTGTATCCTTCTCTAATGATCCAACAAAAATAAACCTTTAAAAAAAATATAAATAAATAAAAAAAAAAGACAAATTAAAAATTAAAAACTACACAGAATGTTGAGAAAACGTACGTAATGATTTGTTTTGCTTGATTCATTTTAGTGATGTGGAGCCTGACTTTCGGGAAAATTTCCAAGAAAAATGGCTACTATAAATCTCGGGCAAGAAAAAGTCTTTCCCAGGAAAAGTTAATAGGGCAGCAAAAAAAGTATTGTTACGACAGTGAAAAGCTGGAATTCATCAGTATAAATATTTTGTTATTGCCACACTACCATTTATTCACTATAAAATGTAGTTCACTGCACACTGTAAACACAAGACAACACATTAATGTAACCTACATCAGTGTTCACAATTTTAAAAAATCTTAGAAACCTTTATTTCATTATTCTAATACTTGCGACATTATTTTATCCATACTAATTTTTTTAAATGCAACTTACTTTTTATAAAAACACCTAAGTACACAGAAGTGAGAAATATAAACACCTGAACACAGACAAATTCATAGTTAAGAACCACCACCCACCATTTTGATGGTGGCTAAATATGCTGTGGTAAACATTACAAAACACTAGTGAATATTATGTTTCAAAAATTAATAAGATTTATTATTTACATAATCAGTTAATGCATTTTGCATTGCACATTTTTTAAAGCAACATATGGGTATTTCGTAAATAAATGACACTCTGACTACACAATCGACCTAAAAAAATTTATGTGAAAAGTAGCAGTTACATAGCAACCTACATATATCGCATCTGGTTTCTGTTCCACTGGAACTGTTTAGCAACATGTTATTTCGGAGAAGTATTTCATTAGCATACATAAACCAAAATCTATCTAGACCTACCTCAAATCAAGCTCACACGACCACAAGTGCCGGGAACAAAGCTTACATTCCAAATTTGTAACATTTGCATGTTAGAATGAACCTTAGTTGCAGGGATGCTGGAACTAATTTCAGTTTGGAGAGGGGGGGGGGGTGTACAAGATGTTGCAACCTGAGGCATTTTTTTAAAGTGAGGGGGAGGAATTGTAACATAATTGTTCTGGTACCAGGGCCTTAACCAGAAACGGGAGGTCCGGGGGTCCTTCCGTGGGAAAGTTTAGTTTCTAAGAGCAAAATGGTGGTATTTAAGCAGTTTTTGAACATAGATATACAATATACAGTGGGCAGAAATCTTAGTATTTTAAAGGTGTAATTTATAATTTTAGGGTTACATTCTGCAATTCTATCTATATGTATTGTCGTACAACCTTTATGTATCTCGAGAATTAATATTTTATTTACTGTATTTGTTATCACGAATACATTCAATGTTACATGGAGCAGGTGGCCTAGAGTTCATTTCGCCATTCTCTGCTAAACACTGCCTGTATGTGTGCAATGATAAAACTCACTGAAGTAACTGAAAACAGTTCTCCCTTCATGCAGAAGATGGTCTGAATATAAGTTGTAACATCCACCTTTCTTCATTTTCCCCATGGTGAGAGTGAATTCCCACCATAGTCAGAAGGATATATTTTGATTTCAGCAGTAGAGTACTGTACGGGTAGGCAATTATAGTCACTAAAATAATTAAAAAATATGAATTAAGTTCTTATCTCTTATTTAAACTGCTTTTCAGTGACAAATTTAAGGGGTACAAATGCTATATTATACCCCACCCCCAAAATTTGGAGGGTACATTGTACCCCTGTACCCCCCCCCCCTAATTCCCGCATCCATGCGTAGTTGTACCCGCCAATAAGCTGATTTGTGTAACAATTACACAGTTTTTACGTGATGTTCCTCTGAGGAACTGCTACGTATGCACAATATTAGAGCGGTTCTTGCACACAAAAATTACAGTTGAATATTAGAGCTGGGTCGAACATTCAAATTTCGAATGGAACCCGAACTTTTAGGCTATGTTCGGTCTGGTTTGGAGAAGGTTTGGAGAAGAAATACTACAAAAAATAGTTCGAGTTTAGTTTGAAGAATAAATAAAATGTTTGAGTTCGGTTAGAAAATCTGCAAATTATAAGTAATTAACGAACTTCCAAACAAAATCTCACTAAAAACGTATCCCACATAACATTCAGGCACGTAAGAATATGTGATCGTATTGTTTACATCGGTACCGAAAACTGTTGCCAACCTCTACCTTTGAAAGCCTATATTAGAGTGGTTATTGATAGTGCAACACGATAGAAAAGATGGCATCGCCACACCCACATGCATAATTTTTGTTCTGTTTGCGTGATGCATGCCTGGCACCAGCAGTGTGTTATTTATACGATCACTAATATGTTTTCGTTCGAAAGTGCAACGTCTCTCAAACTCGAATCTTGACTTTGACCGAAAAAATATTGCTCCTAGCTAGTATGTTGTGCGGTACTGAAAATCATGTGGTATGTTGTGTGTAAGTTAATTTTATAAAATTTAGAAATAAATAATAAACAGAAAGCGTACCAAACAGGTTGATGTTTTGATATTTGTAAATTATATATAGATGAACAAAGAATGTCTTTCTAAAATATGTCAAGAGTCAAATATTTTTCTTTATTGCAATAATAAAATAGGTAACCGTTTAGTTTGAGTTTGGTTTGAGTTCAGTTAAAGGACTATATTAAAGGTTCGGTTCAAGTTCGGATTCGAGGGAGCTATTGCTACATTAAGTTTGAGTTCGGTTCGTTGTAGAAATTTGAGTTCGTCCCAGCACTATTAAATACATTAAGAATTAAAACCGGAACTGTATTTTTTCTTATTTTTATAGATATATTTATTTGTTCAAACTTCTGTTAAATGACATTAACTGTTATGTAGGGTTGTGCACATGTTTGGTATACCTAAACCGAAATTGAATTTTCGCTGCTTTCATTTTGATTTCGATAAGAATTTTTAGTTGTCGAAATTCGTTAATAAGCTAAATATTCCCATTTAAATTAATGTTCCATAGCTTATCAAAATTTGTTTTGTTTTAATTGGTTTAGAAATAAAAATTTCTTTATTTAATGAATTTGTAATCGCATTTGTAAATTGTGTAACCATATTTATTAGAAAACTATTTAGATCACTATTTATTTACGTGTCGTTGAACAAGCGTACTGCAAATTGTAAACAAACATGGACAATGTTGTGAAAAGGTGCTATTCCAATAGGTGCCAACAATACCAATAGTTTTGACATCATGGTATCGTTACAAAATCACGTAACATTTGAAAAATTACCTTATTTATTTGTGCTATCAGTAGCGTAGGTATATATTCATAATGTACATTAAAAAAAATGTTGGTACATGAAAATACATATGGCCGCTTCCATGTTCCCGCTTGTGATAGTACACACAACTTAGAACACTTTATTTTTGAGTCACCTTAAATTTAATTGCCAATTCAAGATAGTAAGAATACCACAACTAAAATGTGGTAACTAAATACATTAAAAATACAGTATTTGTCTGCATATAGGATGACCCCGCATATAAGAAGAGTCATGGTTTTGAAGGTACAAAATCTTGAAAAAAAAAAGTAAATTACTAATTTTGAAATTCCAGAGAGAAAAATATTTTTTTACCTTTGCCAGAAACATTAAAAATTTAGTGTAAATATTTTCAATGCATTTATTACCATCTTATAAACATCATAGTTGACACACAAACGAATAATGTTGACTAAAAGACACATGAATGTGTGATACGATACCTACATCCTCGTTTTTTCCGCCCAAGAGTTTTGTGCTTGTGAGACAAAGGATGTAAGCATGCTGACCTAGATCCTCGTTTTCTCTGCCCGAGAGTTGTAGGCTGGTGAGACAAAGTATCTCGGCACGCGCTCCAGCTGCATCGATTGCCGCTTTGCTGGGAGGAAGTGTCCTTTATTATGAATGACGCTCATCAAAATTTCATACCGTAAATTTTATTAAAAAAACGGGGCACTCATTTTCATTTGTGTCAAAAAATGCAATTCCTTGAAACATCATACAACTCCACAGCTTAGCTTTCAAACGATTTTTAGGTTACCAAAATTTTTTGCACCTGAATATAAGACGCGTAGCAATTTTTGAAGGCCAAAAATATGTAAAAATAATTGTCTTTTGTGCAGGCAAATATGGTAAGTGAACAAAATGAAAAAAAAAATCATTGTTCACTAGTCATGCAATGCATGTACAACGCAAGGTTGGTACAAGACGTCACTTCGAAAATGGTCAGGCAGCTTCGGCCGGACACTGCACGAGACGCAGCCAAAGAGTATAGTTGTGGGAGACACTACGCTCTGCAGCATGCACTACATACTAGAGGTTAAATGCTGCAGATACTGTACTCTTCAACACTATTTTTTGAAAACAATTTAGGAAATGTAAATTCATAACAATTATATGAGTAACAAAATTCTTTGTCTTAATGCGTTTAAGGCGTGACATTTATACATGCAGGGAAGTTTGTCATGGGTGAATATTTTATAAATTTTTATTTACTGGTGTTCAGAATTAGGGTTTTATAAGTGCACAGATACATTATAGTTATGTTGTATCCTCCTAGCATGTCATCTTATTCAATTATATGAAAAAGTAGTTTTAGTTACACAAAAGTGCACCAAAATTACTTACCAGTATGTATTAGACTACTGAAATCCAAGACTGATATTAAAGTATCATATGATATTGTTTTTACAGTGTTGTAAAATTACATGCACATTGTTTTATCATCAAATTTAAATATATATATTTTTATTTTAAGAATTTTGTTCAACTTTCGTTAATGCTAGTTTCACCTCTTCGTTTCATTTTCACGAAATTTCATACATTTTCTTTCATTTTCATTTAGTGGGAGACATTACTTTTGCACAACCCTACTGTTAGGGTGTGTACTTTCGCTATTATTCAGAAATGGATATTTTTTCAGATTCTGTCCCGTTTCCGGAGATTTTTTTCCGTATCAAAATTTACCTACTTGAAAATTTGGTGTCTGCAATTCCCTAATTATTTTTGACAGTTTTATGTTAGTCAAATGAACAAAAACAAGTTTCTCTGTGACAGGTCAGTCAGACAGACAGTTATGTACTGGGTATCAACAAAATGCACAGTTTTCGAAAGATTGTGGTACAGTATTTGACAGCTATGTAATGTCTGTTTTGTTTCTGATAGGTTTGTCAACTATGCAGGTGCTGTACTGAAGTAACCAACCATTGCACAGTCATGTCTTTTGTGATATTCTGTTCACAGATGCATTTGTGTATTTAGTGAGTGACAGTTTCCAAACAACAGGAAGTTAATGACCATTAACCATGTACATTATAAATAATGACTGAAATTGTAATTTATACCTTGATTTTCCAAAAAAATATTAATATGACAGACCTTGCTAAAGTAATTATTTAATGTAGTAACCTCATACATAAATATACAACTGGCAACACCACAATAAATATGGCTGTGTTTTCAAACATTCTTGGTGTGTTTCGTACACTGTCACAAGCATCCGTAATTTACAGGGTAAGCTTTTGTTTAGTATGTATTTTGCACATTTGCATGGTCAGCCAATAGACACATTATCAATAGTGTAACCAGGTTACTATTGGCATTTCTGTGTGTTTGCTATCTTAATTTCAGCTTTCTCTAGGTTAAACTTGCCTCCATTGATGGAGATATGTAGTAGTTGTGGGTGTATTTGTAGCTGAAGCTGGAGTTCATGGAGAGGTTGAGGACACGGATGCAGGGGGACACACTTAAGTTATCCAGGCTGGGCCTGCAGTTCTGTGCGAAGGGGACAGAGGCTTCCTTGGCCACTGCCTCCCACCTACCAGTTCTTGTGCATGCCTGTCCAGACCACTTTTCCACTGTTGAGTACTTTGAGGTAAGTTGCCTGCCTGTTCACCATTTACATTACATGAACTGGTGAGTTATTGATCAGAATACCTAGCTCAAACTCTAACTAGTCTTGGGCTTTGAGTCTGGGATTGCATGCCAGTCTTGACCAGGCAGTGTGAGGTAAAAATGGCACCAGGAGAAAATAGTTAAAGCTGTTCTTATGTACATTGTCTGGTCTTTAGAGACTTAAATTTTATTACTTGCTTCCATTGTAATGTTTAAATTTACCTAGAGTAATCAAGTTGCAACAGCAAGTTCCATAAACAAGATTGTACTTATTGTTAATATAGTATAGCCCTGTTATAACAGTTTTCAAGTGACCTGGGAAAAAATATACATTGTGTTTATTAAAGACATATTACACATACCTAAAATAATATTGTTACAAAATAAACAGAGTTATAGTTATTTCCTGAGAAAAAAGTGATGTTCTATGCAGAAAATTAAAAATGCCTGTGTTGTTATTTTTTAAGTAGGCCATAAAATTTTGTGGGACCAAATAATAGTGACTTTACATGCACAAAAATTTTATATGCAGGAATCTTATAAGCATAGAGTAAATAAAGTAGTAGTACATAGTGGACACTCAGTGCTTTTTGCCTGTCACATTTTCGAAGCCCTGATAGCTTAATAAAAGCCTAAATTTACCAAACATAAAAACTAATTTGGCAGGGTTTTTTTATATAAAATTTCTGCATAGTAAAATACGTATATAATGAATGAGGTAAACTTCTATTCAAAGTTCCATTTAATTTTAAGGAAAATGTACACATTTTCAAACAGGGCTTGTAAATAAAAGTTCAAAATCATTATAAGACAAATTAGGGAACTTTATTGTTTGCAAACGAGGAATGGTCAACCTGTGGCTTTTTTCTTCTTTCTCGTGTGAAAAAAATAAACCAGAATTTGTGAGTAAGGGAATTTTGACAGTGCTTAAAATCAAGGTCTTCAGTGCAGGTGAGGGGTGACATGAGGTGAGTATGGAGCAGCACCAGAATGAATGGACGGGGGAAACTGGAGATCCCCGAGAAAACCCGCCAACCAACGGCATCGTCAGCACGATTCCCACATGCAAAAATCCTGGGACAGATCCCGCCAGGAATCGAACCCGGATCACCTTGGTGGGAGACGATTGGTCTAATCATTCGGCCGCTGCGACCCCCAACAAGAATTTGTAATATCCGTAACTTTATGTTATGTAATTAATGATCTATTTTAATTGTTGTGTTTTTTAAGGTATATTTTTAATTGAAAGTTATGCAGGAACTTTGTTTTGTTTCAGAGCTTTGTTGGGAATTGTGATTTTTGTAACCGTACTTTACAAACTGTCAAAAACTAGCAAAACTATAAATAATGACTTGGCTCTTTAATAGAACAAAACATTATAAATTAACAAAATAAAATATAGAGACATAGCATTTGAAAGCCAGCAAAATTGGCGTTTTGAAACTAGTTTTTATGTTACAAATAACACATGGTATGGCAACGGAATTTGATGACCATTTGCTTCACGTCACATTTTAAAACTTTGACAAGTAGCATCACACTATCACCAAAAGAAATTACATTTACGTATTATTATTTAAATTTAAATTAATACACGATTTTACACAAAATATGTCCTAAGGCAAATGCAGTACATTATTCTCAACAGAAAAATATCACTCGTCCTCAACGCAAACCACATCCGCCATTTTACTCACAAGTGTTTCAGTAGTGCCACTCTATAAATAGTGGGACACACGTCTATAATACTAATTTGATTTTTAATTTATAAAAAATTAAGTTGTTTTTTTGTTTAAAAATAATTAAGAAAACAATCAGCAATGTTTATTACAAGTAAAAATTGTACTCTGTGTTGTTAGATTTTAAGTAAGATGATGGAAAAATATACTCATGAGCTCCCAAAATTATATCCACACCCTGGTTATGAGAGGAGTCTGCTGTATATATTTAATTAATTATATGCTTATGTAACACATTTTTATCAACGTTTTAAATTTAATTCCATGCAACAAATGAGAGAGCAAAAGGAATATATTGGTGCTTACTTCTAGAATCTCCAAACAAAAGACCTTGGAAGACTTCTACTGTTTTCTGAGGTGATGGCAAGTACAATGGATGCCTTTGATGGCCCACCACTTCACCATGGATTGGCTGTAGTAGCTCTTAAACAAGTCAAGGGGTCAGGTAAGTAGCAGTTGGCCATCTTCTAATGCAAGAATTATTCACTTTTTGCATGCAATACACACTGCAAATTTTGCAGTCCTCTGGTACCTGAAGGCACACATCAATCTGATCATTTGTGGTTATTTTTAACTAGTGTAAGGGGAACCAGTTATGACAAAACTCATTGCAGCAACCATGTACAATCACAGAGCCAGGTGGTGTAATGTTAAAACGTTGGACTCACATTCAGGAGGACACGGGTTTGATTCCCGGCTTTGGCCATCCTGATTTCAGTTTAAAACAAAAAATTTACATATAACCAATTATTTGAGTTATATTATTGTGTTACTACTGCAGTAGGTAATTCTGTGCAATTTTACACAGATCCCTTCAAAATTATTGTGAAAGTAGTCTTATTGAAGTACAGTAATTTGAATTGAAAAAAATATGTTACACTGTTACACTTGACCCATGCTACCAGTTGACCAATAAGTCAGAAAGGAACTTTGTGATGTGCGCAGGTCGTGGAAGCAATGCCTGGCTCAGCCCGGAGGGCTGCGCTATGTTCTCACTGCAAATTCATGTGTCTGGAGACTCATTCCTTGGACGCCATGCCCCTTTTCTTCAGCATGTTGTTGGTCTGTCTGTGGTATCTGGGATTTGCTCCCAACCAGGTTATGAGGTGAGCCACTAATCATATCACCTTCGACTAACTTGTGTAGAGACACATTTTTAGAATGTCATTCTTACATAATAGTTTTATGTATTTATTTTACACAATCATTATTTTCTAGTAGGAAAATTTAAACATAAGTTTTTTTTGTTGTATTGTGATAATCAGCATTTTGCTCATCAGTTTTTTTCTTGCTCAGTCCCAGATAGTCTCAAATTGTACAAAATGTCATTACACTGATGTACAGAGACAAGGCAGTCCAAGCTGAAAGAACACCAGAGAAAAAAGGTGATTCAGCTATCAGATTTATACATTCCAGCTGCTACAGTGACTCCACCACCATCAGACGTGTTGCCCACAGAACCTGTGACTATCTCAGGAAACAGTATGGTGCTCAGTACGTCCAGAAACGAGACAAACTAGAAGCATATCCAAGACTGATAAAACTAGTATCTCAACTATTAGAAGACAGTTTTTGATGCCCAACAAAAAAGTCTAGATGAAGAGAGGCATCATCATTCCTGAGTCACAACATCTGTATCTCTTGCAAGTCTTTTCTGAGTGTACATTTAGTGGGGCCCCTCAAGTCTGCCGACTACTTATATCTATCACTACAGAATATGAATACTGAGTGGAACTGCATGACTCTAAACTGTTTAAGATGAGGTTTGCCATAGTGATTTTGCATGCAAAGTTCCAGTGTCATAAGTTCGGGGCCTGATAACTTTAACAATTTGAGTATGATCTCAAAAAGTGGTTGATCCTTAATGGGGCGTAATTGCCGGAGGGCTATGGCGGAAATATTAGCACGCCTTGTGGCTGAGTTTCAGACTAGGCGATAGGGCGTCTTCGCATATACCGTACTCAGTAGGGTGCTGTCTCCCACCTTTCGTTGGGTACTAGGTACACAGGGGTGCCTATCCCTCCCCCCCAGAAAGTATGATGCAACTTTCCCCCCTAATGAATGTAGTAACAAAGTTTCCATATAAAATTATTTTGCAGACACCCAGGGCTAAAAACTGCGGGTCCGGGGGTCCTCCCCAGAGAAAACTTTTAATTTTTAGGTGCAAAATGGTGCTATTTACGCACTTTTTCAAGCTGAATAAAAAATATACAGCCGGTAGAAATTTTAATATTTTTAAAGATATAATTTATTTCGGTGAACAATTTTCACAAAGTTATCTTTATCAAACCCAGAGCCTTGTTTGTACCCTTTCTTGTTTTTAGCACCACAAATTATTGAGGGCCGTGGGACAGCAGACTGCCAGTTTATGGCCATCAAAGTAAGCACAACTCGCCTAACCATGATTTTTGGCTATTCAACCCTCGCATCCTCTGCTTTACTATAGAAAATTGGGGTTCTATTGTGTATTAGTATAAGTATGCCGCATAAATTAATAGGGGTGGGCAAATATGAAAATTTCATTTCGAAGCGAATTCGAAGCGAATATGTTGAAATATTCACGAATTCGAATCGAATATCGAATCGAATATCATGTAAATAGAATTTTTAAACAAATATACAATGCAAAATAATTTACATTGTTTGGAACTTACCTTGAAGGCTAATTCTACGTTGGGTAAAAATGAGAGTTTTGTAGTGATTTACAAAAAATGTTTTGACTGAAATTATTTATGTAACTGCTCAGGATGTTGTTTCAGATGATTCTGTAGGGTTGTAGTGGTACATAAAAGA